>SCDY01000064.1:0-118083 GCA_004143825.1 Drosophila micromelanica | reverse complement strand
GGGGTCGGAGATGCCTCCTTCTACCTGTTACATACATTTCAACAAAACCATAATACCCTGTTTCACCCATTTTCAATGGGTTCAGGGTATAAAAACTAGGAAGCAGAAATTACAAAACTTTAGTATAAAAAAGCCAATCTTATTTTCACCTAATTTTAAATTTATTTAAATTAAATGAATGTACATTTTAAGAGGCTTAAAAACATATACCTGAAAATTGGCGGAATTATTTGGTATTACAAATTCGGACTCAGTGAGTTAAAGGGAAAAAAGCACAGGACCCTGCACACGCGACAACAAAGGAAATAAACACGCATAGTTATGAGGTCATCAACAGTCATGAAATTTCTGTTTACCGAGGGGTAGTCGGGGAACTGACGTTTTGCCGCAAAGCGAAACGAAGCGAAGCGAGCGTAAAATGCGCGGCGAAGGACGCGACATTTGAGACAGTCAAAAGAAATAGAGGGTCGCTACTAGCCATGTGTGTACTGTGTGTGTGTGTGTGTGTGTGTGTGTGTGTTTGTGCAGTTGTGTTTGTCATTGTCACTTAGCCTTATTAGTATGTGCAACGGGCAACAGTCGTTTCTGCCCCAGCCAACCCGCTGCAAAGTGGTGATGAAGCTTACCAAAAATGTAAAAAAAAAGAGAAGGAAAAGTACGCAAAAGTACGTGCAGGCAATGCGCTTGCCTCACAAAAGTACGCTACGTTTATGTTACTTGACTCTTTTTCTGTTGCTGTTGCTGATGCTGATGCTGATGCTGTGCAGTGCGCGTAATGTAAGCAACGCCAAAAAAGTATGCAATATTAAAAATATACTCGCATACATAAACACACACATATATGTGTTGTTATGGCCACACTGAGTCAGTCACACACACACACACACACACACACTGTTGGAGCATGGCACATCAGACAGCTGCGCAATAACTGTACATTAAAAGTCATTGCATTCATGATATTATTTTTTATGTATTTCTGCCAGCTTTGCCTCGCGTTGTCTGTCTGTGTCTCACATGTGTGTGTGTGTGCCAGTGTGTGTGAGAGTGTGCTTTTCATATATTTTAAAGTGTTGCCTTTATTTTGGTTAGAATTTTCGTTCTCTGTGTGCGTGCAAGTTTTAAACGCGTTCGCTTTTGATACCCTGTGACAAGAAGTGTAATGCATATAAAATCTAAGCTTAAGTATTAGAAGAAGAACATCTTTCTATTGTTAATTTTATTACATTAATGTTAAACAATTTTAAAGAATACAATTTTGTAATTTTAAAATTCCACAACTAATTTCTCAAATATAAAAAGACAAAAACTTAACACAGGGTATCCTGTAGTTCGACATACTTTTTGGGTATTTTTTTCGTTGCATTGCCGCTCATCATTTGTCGCTGTTTGTTGCAGTGTTGCCCTTTGGGCTTTCACATGAGTGCTTTGGTTCTCGTCCACCCACCTGCCCCTTTGAAAAACCAACTTAAATGTGCATTGTGCAATTTCCACTAAAACAAAACAAAAAAAAATGGACCTAATGCTTTTATGATGAGTTGGCTGGGCACAAGTAATTTTCATGATTTTTATGATTTAAAATAATATTTAATAAATCGCAAAATAACTTGTTTTATCAATTCTCATTTAACGAACGAAACTGATAAACAAAATCTCTTCTTTGCTCGAATTCATTATATTTTATAATTGTAATTGTTGTTTTGTGGCTGCTGTTGCATACCTTTTGCTTTAAAAAACACTGAAATTCCTTAAATTTTGCGGTTTAATGGACATTTAATTAAATACTCAAATATGCGCACTATTTAACAATGTTGCAATTACAATTGCAATTTTATAATGACAAGCAATTAACTTAATTGTAAACTTACTTGAATTCACTACAAAATAATAATAATTATTATATAATAAATATAATAAAATTGCATTATAACTTCTATTTTTTTCAGGTAAGCCTCTGAAACTTATAGAATGTGAGCTGATGGTAACTGGAGCACAATAACTAAATACAGGCATTTATATAAAAATAAATATTTTATGCAATTTGACAGACAAAAAAAGCTGTCACACCTCAAACTTTATGCAAAATGTATCGATTTAGATTAGTTGAAATGCTCGACTGAGTAATACCACGCACAATCTTAGAAAAGTTTCTTTTTTGAAATTATAAAACAAATGCAGTTTTATATAAAAAATACAAATTTCTTCATCCTTAATTTAAAATGCAATCTCAATATATACGTATATATCATAAAATAAAGTAAATTAAATGTGTGCTTGTAAGAATTGCAAGGAATGTTGAATATCCCTTTCATATCCTTTTTAAACAATTTGATTGATACAGGATATTAAAACAGTCATTCAACTAAAATATATATGCGATTTAAAAATTCAGCTTTTTGTGGAGAGCTGTCAAACAAATTGAATTATTATTTATTTACAATTTGTTGAGTTAGAGCAATGCAGCAAATTAAATGCAATTCAATTTGGTCAAAATAAATTGTGTATCTGTGTGGGTATAAAAAATTGTAACAACAGCAGCCGCCCTAA
Organism: Drosophila micromelanica; assembly: GCA_004143825.1. Taxonomy (NCBI): domain Eukaryota; kingdom Metazoa; phylum Arthropoda; class Insecta; order Diptera; family Drosophilidae; genus Drosophila; species Drosophila micromelanica. Next base: position 115,536 of record SCDY01000064.1, on the reverse strand, counting down.
AGGCGACTCAAATACATAAACACATAACACATGTTTGTCAATACAGCAATAACAAAAGGCAACAACAATAAGGCAAACAGAAATAGACAATAAAAGCGAAGCTGATATAAGTTAACCACAAAAGATGGGCGAAACGGGCCGCGGGAGAAATAGAAGAAGAAGAGGACCTCAGGTTAAGTCTCTCCAAATGCTGCACAATTTTCCACTAGCTGGCGTCCTGGCAGTTGCTTCATTTTGCGCCAACACGGCAAATATGTTATCCAATGTCCTTTATCCTTTGGCAAAAATTCAATATTTTTCAAACAAATAACAACAACGGCAGCAATGGCAACAGCAACAACAACAATAAGAATAACTAAAAATCGAACAGCTACGCATTGCGAAGGATAACATATTAAATTTGCCAACAGCATCGGCTGGCAAAAGGACAATGCCATAAAGACAAGAAATCAATTTTTTTTGCTTTCCTTCTGTAGAGAAAACAATTTTCTAACAATAAAAAATGGCCCAAGCGTTGACTTGGCGGAAGGAGGGTCGACGGTATGGATGTGTGGGTTAAGAGCCAAGTTCCACACACGCACACATAAACACACACACACACGCACACATGAGGAAGCCTTTAAAATCGAAAGCAATGGAAACGAACTCAAGCGGGGGGGGGGGGGGGGGGGGGGGGGGGGGGGGAGATTGAGTGGAAATGCAGCGGGGGTGTGAGAGATGTTGGTGTTGGGGATTTAAGGTTTTTGCTGTGGCAAGCCATAAAAAAATAAGCCAAAGTGGCGTGTAAGAAAGCCAATAAAAATGCTCGAGAAATGTGAGACAAGTGAACAGCAGGAAACCGTAGGCAACTCGGACTGGGAGAGCAGAAGGGGGAGAGGGGGTGCTGATGGGTGTGGGTGGTGTATGTGGTGTTACACCGTTAGCTGTTGGGATTAGTCAGTGGGTAGAACTGTGTGCGCACCAGGCAAAACGCCAATGACTTTAATTGAGTAGAAAGATTGAGATGAATTTCCGAATGTGAAACTATTATGCTTAAAGGATTTATTTGAGCTCTTTATATCTATCGGCATGTACTACGAAATGTTAATTGGCAATGAAAAAATTGAAAACAATGTCTGACCATTTTTGTTTTAGATATTAAAACAAAACAAAACTTTTTTTTAAATTTTTAAATAGAACTTTTTAAAATAGTGTATTAAAAGGACTTGCCATTTTAAATCTTACGTAAAATACGAATTTATCAAATTTGAATGTGTAATAAACCTAATGGATGGATTATATTTTTAATTAGATCAGACATATTTTAGGTTTTTCGCTTTTTTTTTATTTTATTTTATTTTTTTTTACAGACACAATTTGTGTTATACATAACTCATTTTCAAACGATATTCAAATATCGATCACAATTGCTCAATGTGATTCCTTAAAGAAATTTCTGTCTGAGAAGTCCTTTGCCACGCACCGCTTGTCGTTCATCAATCCTTTTCTGCCAGCCTGTTGTGCCACACCATCTGCTGTGTCTGGCAGGGTGTGCGGAATGTCCTGAGTGTCCTGTTCAGCAGCTGCTAACTAATAACGAGCCTCATTTTGTGCAAATCGATAAAGTTGTTACTTTTGTATTATGCACGTAGTTCCGGTCGACCCGCCCAATAAAGTTTTGTGTTGGCAAAAAGTTTTGCGCCTCGTCCTGCGACTTATGGCAACAAATGCGACTGGCTGCTAAACAGGACTCGATGCCAGATAAGCATGTGGCGGGTGTGGGTGTGGGTGCGGGTGTGTGTATGGGTGTGGACGTAGGTGTAGGTGTAGATGGTGTGGCGCAAAACATATTATCGCATGTTGCATCGTTCAGCGTGTTGACAATTGAATTATTTATGTGCCTTGTTGTTGGATGATCTTGTCTGGACTGCTGTTGGCTGCTGGCTGCTGGACAGCGCTCTGTCTGTCGTGTGCATGTTTGCCTCTTTGTTTGTGCATTGATTGAATCCCTGCGATGTCCTGGCTCCCAGCTCCTGTCTCTGGCTATTGTCATATGCGCTTTATGCACTTTATTGGCGATTACATTCACTCAATGGCTGATGGCTGGGCGCTTGGCCAAACCTCAATCAACTCGTTTCGTCAGCGGCACTCGCATGAAGAATGCTCCTGACTAAACGCACACCCCACCCCCAATCCCACCCCACTCCTCTGCAGAACTCGTGACTGCGGACTTTGGACAGCGACTCCCTGGTTTGATTGTCATCGTTTGTGGAAATTTGATAAGCGCTTTTTGTTCGTGTCCATGTCTCTGAGTTTGTCTCCTGTTTCTGTTCCTGTTTGCTTAGCTTCCTCTCCAATTCCCTTGCCATCTCCCTCACTCTCTCACTCTCTTTGTCAATCTATGAGCTTGTTTGCCAGCGAAACTTTGCTGGTTCGTGCCAGGACTCAGTGTCTTGGATCTTTTTAATAATGCGGGTTATGTGATGGATTTATTAAATGCGTGTCTCTCATGTTTCTCATGTGTGTGTGCAGTCAACAACAGTAAAAACAACAACAAAAACATGTCATAAACTTTGTCCTTGCGCTTTGTGCAGTTCCCTTTTCAATTAGTTTGCCATGTGCACACATCAGAGAAAAAAAATGAGGAAAAAGCTTCGACATGCGCCTCAAGTTATGCAATCGCTCTTTGTTATATTATATTCAATTTTTTTGTTCAGCTATTGAACTTAAAGTGTTATTAGATTTCTGCAGAGGAACTCAATTCTTTTTTTATTTCTTCTTCTTTAATATCAATCCCAACTAATAAACATTTTTAATACTAAATAACATTTCTTACTAAATATTTTTGATTTAGCTGAAAAAAACGATTTTGATTTGAATATGCGATAATTATAATTTAATTAGCCTTATTATTTATCATTTAATTTTTATTAACGCTCTCAACTCGCACAGCTTGGATTATTATATCGAGCTCTCGTATCAGCACAATTAGTCCAATAAAATTCAAACAACAGATTCCCATGCACGCAAAATTTCTGACAACGGCATGTATGCCCATAAGTATGCAATAATAATTGCAAACGATGAGGCAAGAGTTAAAAGCCCCAAAAACAGACACACACACAACAACAAGATAATAAAAATGTTTATGGCAACACAAGCGCTGCCAAATTTAATGTTGCCTACTTTGTGGGGCTGCTTAAGAGAGATGGAGCGAGGGAAGGGGGCAGGCTTGACAGTTCGGTCTACCCAATTATTTGACCGCAGTTGACTGCAAACGCCCGAGTAGAACACGACCCGCACTTTTATTTCTTATTTTATGGCCATGCAAATGTCGAGGCAGTGAAAGAGTGTCACACACACACACACACACGCGCGTGCACACACATAATAGGACGCCAAAAAGTCGGCAACATATGCCAAGGGCATTTCAAACGAAATCAATTTGCTTGCAGAGGCGCCCACAAAAATGTTGACGACCTTGGCCAGCTAAAAAGTATGCTACGCTAGGCGAACGCTGCGAGTGTGTGTGTGTGTGTGTGAGTGTGTGCTTCGGCATGCGACTAAATTATTATGGAGCCCCAGTTAATTTGTGGGCGCTGGGCGCTTCGAGTCCGGCACAGAAATCGCAAAATAATCGCATTACACGCAAATGCTAAAAGGGAAACTCAAAAGCAAAGCAAAAATCGATTAGCGACGCTTTCTTTTTCTTTTTTTTTTTGGGGCCACAGTTCGCCGGGCTGGTCACACTTGGGGGCACACTTTTAGCTACACTTAAGTCACTTTACTGTTCGCCCCCATTTCATATAACATTATGATGATGATTATTTTTATCGTCGCGTCACGCGATGTTGTCGCCGCAATGCCGCACTGCAAAATGGCTTACCATGTTGAGGAATGTGGAATGAGGGAGTGGGGGCTGTGCCATTTCGCCAGCGGCAACGGAAACGGAAACGCCACCAAGTGCGAGTGTGCATGTGTGTGTGTGTGTCTAGGCAAACATTTAGCACGCGTGTGCGTGTATGTGTGTGTGTGCTTTGTAAACGATGCCCGTCGCCTTGCAAATGACTGCAGTTAAAAAGTCATCAATGTCTGCCGAAAAACCGAAACTCGCCATTAAATTTTTGCCGCAACTTATTTGGCTATGTGTGCGTGTGTGACAATGTGTGTGTGTGCGATTGCGAGTATTGATATCGCGCTGTGCGATAAGCAACGGGACTCGAGTTGCTTGACACTCAACTGAAAGTCGCCTCCACTCTTTGACATTTGCCCAATTATATGACGCGTCCTCGTTTGGTGTCCATATCAGAAGTTGCGAAATGGCAGCCGTCAGTGTTTGAATTTATCAGCGCCATAAAAGAAACAGCTCAACAAATGCCACAGCCTGCTTTTAGGCTTAAAAATGCTTTTAAAATAAACTCTTCGCAACAAAAAAACAAAAATAATAAAGAAGAGTAAAAAACACAAAAAATGAATATAAAAAGTTCGCATGGAATTCGGGAATTTTGTTTGGCAAAACAGCAAATAACGTAAAAATGTGTTCATTGATATTCATTTCCAATTGAAAAGTGCTCACAAAAAGTTCTATATATAGGCGTATATATATAGAATATACAGACGCGAGTGGAGTATGCAGATGCAGGACTGGATAGCTGCAGGCCCAATCACTTGAAGCCGAGTTCTGTGCTAGCCATAGAGTCAAAAGCGCACCAATTGACCAGCGCTGCACAGTGTGACAAGCTGCGAAAAGTCAAAAGAAAATATTTTAAAAATAAAATATAAAACATAAAATTAAAAAAAAAATTGCAAACCAAAATGCCATCAAACCTAAAAATTTATTTAGTTTTGGCAAGGTTTGAAATATGAACCTGAAGGAATTCAAATTTTTTACTCCTTCGGGATCACTTTAATGTTGTTTTTGTATGCTAATTGTGGCACCCACAGTTGATTAAAGATATACATTTAAAGTCCTTAAATATAAAAAAGTATTTTTCCCACTGTGCGTGACGTGTAATTTGCAAAGCGGCAAACAATGGCGTAGCATGTGGTCAAATCGTATCGGCAAAGCCTCTGTACTGGGACTGCAACCCGTGCCTGCACCCAATCCGTGCTGAACAGCAGCTCCAACTTCAAGCGCACCCCTCGCTATGGCTGCAGTTTGTGTAGGCTATAGAAAAAAAATCAATGTGCCACACAAACAAACAAACAACCGCACGCGTGACCATTGCAGCGCATTGCCGCAGCCCGGGGGCAAGCCCTGAGTCTCAACCGGAGCCCGAAGAGCCGAAGCCCGATCCGGCACAGGCGCCATGGCGTGCATTATGTGGCCATATGGGCGCCTCTTGGCAGGCGCATGAGTTTGTATACAAATAAACACGGCTCCGGCTGAAACGACCACACACACACGCGGTACGAGGCCAGCGTCAACGCTTTTGCCTGCAGTCGGTTTACGTTTAATGCCCATATATTGTTGCCTACTTTTAGGCGAAACGTCCGTTGGCCAGCGGCCCCAGCCTGGCCATTTTTAAAGCCCATTTAAATGTGAGCAAACTTTTGCACGTGTGCAACGGGCTGAATGAAAGGCTTCCCGCCTCGCCGGCTCCAATGCCCCGTTAGTTAAAAGTATGCCCGAGTGAATGAGTCACACACACACACACATATATATACATGCTCTTTATATATGTGGAATGGGGGATTGAGGTGTATGTACCGGTTTGTGTATTGAAAATTGGATTTTCAATTGGTTTGCAAAACGGAAATTAATTCGGGGGCACTGGTCGACAGACGGAGACGGTGGCGCCACCGGCCACCAACAGCCACCAAATTCTGGGAAATTCCAGGAACTGGCAACAGGAGCGAAAATGAAGCAATGACGTTTCAGCGACACCGATGATGACCAGATCTCAGGCCAGGAATGAGGTGACGCTCTGTATTGTCGTTGATGGTGATGCTCGAGAGGAAGGGGGAGGGGCATTGAACAGGCAATGGCATCGCATACATTACTTTTTTTTTGGCTGTGTGTGGCATAAAAATAATGTTCCCAGCTACCTGTTTTTTTTTTTTTGTTTTCTTTTCGCGTTCATTTTGTTTCGCTTGCACTTTAATTAAATTAAGTGAACTTCAAGTCTGACAAGCGTCAAATGATCAGAGGTGTGCGGTATGCCGGGGGGAAGGGAGAAATGTGTGTGGCAAAAGTCGCAACTAGGTGTATGAAAAAACAGTGCATAGCTATAGAATAACGCTATTTTCTATTTTTCTTTTACACTGAAAAAGGCTGTTAAGAGTTCTTATTAAATTTCTGGCAAGTTATTAAATTAATTATAAAGTTCCGAAAAAATGATTGGTTCCTCAATCCTATTTAAAATGTATATCTTGGAAATATTAATTAAATGCTGACATAAATCTTAAAATAAGTCTGCGAATATTTATGAATGAGATATACATTTAAATACAATTAAAATTTAAATTATCTTTTTTTAATTTATAGCATCTTAAACTGCAGTTCTACTCAATTTACCAATGCCAAACGTTAGCTATATATTGCTTTAACAATTGTTAATTAGCACACAGAAACTATTTATACACCTGCAAAATAAAACCAACTTACACTGCAGTTGCGAACATTTTCAATTAGCACAAAGTCTCTGCTGATTAGCTTTTTCTCTTCGGTCCGTCGGCGATAACTAATCCAAAATCCCCTCGATAATTGTCGCTCGAGCTACGTGAAAATTAAAACAACAATGTGACATTGTGTGTCGCACTGGGCCAGCAACAACAACAACAACAACGTGATGTGAAAGGGAGCGAGGGGGAAGATGTGCAACGTCATGATAGCTGCACACACACACACACTCACATATATATATTTTGCGCGAGAATCTGTTGCAAATCCCAAAAGTATGCAATGCAATGGCAGCCATTGAATGAATGAACGCATGATTGAAAAAAAACATTACACACACACTCGCACAAACTGACAGCAACGCAGCATTGTTTTATACACACACACACACATTCAGACGCACACATATATATATTCGCCTAGCTATTCGACGCTGGCTGCTTTTAGGCATCGAGTTCAGTGACTGCAGCGATAGCACAGCAGAGAAAGGCAGACAGCGAAACAGACAGACAGCAACAGGGGGAGGAGAAACCGAGGGGGGTTCTAGCAGATTGCCTGCACCTAACACCGGCTGTTGCTTTTCCCATTTTTGCATTGTCTGAGGCGATACGCTTAACATGCACCGCTGGTCGTCGTCCTACAACGTTAACGCCCCCCTGCCACACCCTCCTCCCACAACCCCGCCCACTCCGTTCGTTGTACATTCATTAGTTTTGCAACGTGGCAAACGTTTTGCCCTTGCCCCGCTAGCTTTCGATGCATCAACAAATATTGGCCATTTGCCTTTATCAATTTGTTTGCATTTTACGAAAATATTTTCATTGCCACGCCAACTCTCGGAAAATTAAACCAAAAGTAGCGCATTTTCCTATACATTTTTTTTTTTGTTGTTTCCTTTTGTTTAATATATATTGGAAACTTTTTTTTGATATTTCTATTGACTTTTTTGTCCCTTTTTTTTCAATCATTGACCATAAATATTTTTGTTATTGTTGTCAATATGCTGTTGTCATTCCACTAGTTGCTGTAGTTATTATTTATTTACAGTGGAAAATTGATTTTTGATTTTCAGAATTTTCTGCTCGTTTTTACAGTGTGGGTAAGGGCTATAAATAAAAGCTGCTTCGATCTGCGCTCTAAATACTTTAGTGTCACTTTCAATGTGTGTGTTTGTGTGTGTGTGTGTGTGTCTATGTGTATGTGTGACAGTGTTCGTATTGGCCGCTTAAGTGCCAAATCTTGTAGTGCCGTTAGTTTGCATTAAGTTTGGAATAGCTGAAAAATTGAAAATGGCAAAAATGTACATGATATTGCGCTTCACATTTTATAGTGACAAAAGAACACGTAAAATAAGACAGGGTATGTCAACGTAAAATTAAATAAAGTATATTTAAGACCAAGAATATTACTTGCGAATTTTCATAATAAGAAAAAGAAGATATGTATTTCAGTGTGTTTATTTATATTTTATTTCTGAATATTTTTCAATTTTTAAATAAAAAAAAGTTTACCCATTTTCACAGTTTTTCAAGCTTTGTGTTAAAGAAGCTTTTTGAGTTATTATATAAATACCATCGCCAAGTTGGCATATACCCCATGTCACAGTTGGACAACTTGAAAATTGCATAATGCGCCCCGGCGTGGTCATCAATTTCAGCTGAGAAAACAGCATTTGCATTTTATGGCCAACTCATTGTCTATGTCTAACCCTATGGCACTTGTAATGCATACCAAGGCAACCGCCAAACAGTTTTAAATTTGCATAAAAATCCATTTTATTAACATTCAAAGGCGATTTCTATCGTCGCCAAATTGAAGAAAAGTAGCTAAACCCGGAGAAGGACTCACTGAAAAAAAAAAATATATATATATATATATATAAAAAACCCCGATGTAAAATGCTCGGGCTAGCAAAGTGCAAGAAAAATTCCTTTGCACTCAACAAAGAAGAAATAAATAACTTTCGAGTAAGATTAGCCAACTTGTCACGAAATGCAAAATGACATTTAATACCCAACGTTGTCGGGGCAAACGTTGAGTGCCTCTGGCCGGTGCCGGCGGCGCTGCTGTTCTCCTTTCCAAGACGCATGTCGGCAATGCGATACGATGCGACGATATACATGACTGGACTTGACTTGCACTTGGCATGAAAACATGAAAAATTCCTTAGCCTCGATTGCGACGGACACAATCCTCACGGACTCGCAACGCATGCAGCGTCTGCGTAGGAGAACGCCAGACGACAGACGACGGCGACTGCGACAGGCGGCAACATTGTTTCGAGCGTAGCGAACAAGAAAAATGGCTCTGAAATGCCAGGCCAATGCCAGCTATCAGTTCAGCCAAAAAATACAAAAAAAAAAAACCAAAGAAAAATGTTTAAAAAGGGAAAAAGTAATCATTGCCATTTAAAGCGGATAATCTGCGCAAGGCTTTGTTGACAGAAAAAAAAAAACATAAAAACGATTGCTCTAAAAAAGGGTTTGAGGCGCTCGGTGATTGCTATAAAAATGCAGCGTGAATAACAGCGGGACCAAAGCGCGCACAATGCAAATATGCTGTCTGTCCGCCTGTCTGTCCATCTGTATATCTTCCTCCCACTCTTTCAGCTGCAGCGCTTCATCTCTCACTCTCTGTGTGCGTGAGTGGACACCATTTGCAATTTTCACACTCGTTTTTTCCCTTCATTTCTCCTATTTTTTTGTCCAATTTTTTCTCTTTTATTTTTGTCCAGGCCGCGCGTCGCGTCCGTGGAGCGAACCAGTCATGCAGATTACAATCGAAATGACATGAAAATGTTTAGTGTGGCAGCACTTGCAAAAAAAAAAAAAAGACACCGAAAGCTAAAGAAAAGAAGAAGAACGGAGCTATCGGCGGGCTAAATGTGTTGCACATTCAACCAGCAAGAAATTGGCCAGCGGGCGCGCTTGAGGCACGAGACGAACGCCACTTGCCATTTGAGATAATGTCTGCCACGGCGCCATTAGATGCAAGAACGTGCAAAAGTGCCTCGTGCTCGGGCTGCTGACACTGGGTCCCTCTAGCCAGGAGCAAGAATAATATCTTATTTGATTGCAATGCCAAATGCAATTTAAATATTTTCCAAATGACATTGAAAATAACTTGAACAGCCAAAATTGCCATAATATTAGACTTATAGCCGGATTCCGCTATTATAAACATATCTTACATTTACAAAATTTACATTCTGAGATTTCATTATTATAAACCAGCTGATCGCTCTTTTCTCTTTACAATATCGAAATGTATCTTATAATTGACGCTTACTTACTTACTCTCATAATATCGATCAAAAAATTTATAAATCATCGGAAAAACACACGAATAAATATTGATAATGCAATTAGAATATTACATTATCATGATATAAACTTTATTTTTATAGTGATGGAAAGTTTGAAAAATCCTTTAATAAGTAATAAAATAAATACTAACAATTTATTGGCAATAACAAATATAAACACTTGTAGTACATGTACAAAAAAGTTTGAACTTTAAAGAGATACCATTCATTTTTATAGCAACTCAAATAAGCACAAAGAACTTTCCACACAACTGGCACTAAGTTTATTGGAAGCGTTATTTACCTCTCAAAGCTGCTTAAAATGCAGCTCATCGATTAGCTATCACATTCAACATTCATACTAAACACCCGCAGCCCAGTTCAGACAGCCAACTGACCCATTTGATCGGCTATAACTGAATCAGTTTATTCGCACATGTCGTAAATGGTCTACACTTCATGGCAACGGTTGCCTGCCAATCAACTGCAATTAACCTAGATACGAAACATGCCAACACAGACGGCGCTGGCAACAAGTAACTGTACTGTGCTGTGCAGCAAGTCAATGTGGCAGTGGCAAGTGGCAAGCACTAAAAAATCACATTTGTATTTAATTATTGGAAATTAGTACAAACGCCGCCTGCAGAGTGTACATAATGACAAGCGACAAACACGGCGTCAGCAAGAAGGGGGCGGGAGGGAAGAGGCGGGGCAAGGATGGCTTTGGGTGTTGTAGCGAGTGATAGACAATTTGCAAAAGCATTTAAAATCAAGCGAAAGAGGCAACAAGAGCCCCAGAGATACACGTACAACAACAGATACAGCTACAGAGACAGCTACAGATACAGATACAAATACAAGTGCAGATACAGATGCAAATGCAGATACAAGCGTCGGGCGGCAGTTGTTGTTGCTGCTGCTGTTGTTGTTGAATAAACTCAATCCAAGCATTAAATTACAGCCAATGGCGCCAATAAGCACAAACAAATAAGCCATCCTGGCAGTCAGCGGGCTCACGATTTGGGTCTGGTCTTTTGCAAACTCTCGTGTTGCCTGCTTTCAGGCGTCGCGCAGTTCTTAGTTCGCAATTCGCAATGAAATTTCTGTGCAAGGAAAACTGTTTGCTTTCTGTCAATAAATATTTTGTGTATTGATCAAAATTGCAAATCAACAACAACAGCATCAACAATAACTAGAACAATGCATACTATTGTTTGCCCATATGTTTTTGACAAATAATTGAGCTAATTAATTGGCGGATATAATTGACTCAGCCAAAGCCGGTGGGCTATCACAAAGCATTTTATTTACTGCACACAAATTGGATTATATTTTTTGCCAAACAAAGGAAAAACGAAAATTTTTTCAAAATCCAATTTTACCCTGTAAACATAAAAAATGGCGACCAACTGTTGTACTTTCTAAAATAAAAAGAAAAAATGTATTTTGAAATTTTAAAGCCTATTCAGAGAGTTAAAATATAAAATGGTATTTTATATATAGATTGTAATGCATTTTTCTCTGTGCCAGGCAAAAAGTTAGTGAAAGATTAAAAAGAAAATAAATCCCCCCAATTTACAGGGTATGCCCTAGTCAAGCCGACTTTCGTTTGTAGCATTCAGATTGGTTTTTCTATTTTTTCCAGCATTTGTTCAACATTTGTCATGCTGAATTGGCATTGAAAAATATGCAAACAAATATTTGTGCAAATATTTTTGCAATTCGTGTTATTTGGCAAATAACATCAACAGTGAATAAAATTTTATAAATGTGTGCACACTGCAACATTTTTTTAACAACAATTATTTGTAAGTTAGCGGCTGGGCGCATGAGATTGTTGTTCTCTTCTATTTTGTTCACGCCATAAATCTTGCAGGGCTTTCATTGCGTCATAAATTGTGAATTCCAGGACGAGAGACAACAAAAACAACAAGAGCAACAGTAACAGTAACAACAAAAACAACAAAATGAAAATTGCAAACTACGTGGCCCCTGTTCGTGCCGAGGGCTGTGCAAGCAAACAATCAATTTATGCATACATATAAATATTTTGCAGGTTTTTCAGTGCGTTTTTCATTTTTTTTTTCCCCGTTATTATTTTTTAATATTTACGCTCGCACGGTCAAAGGACATGGGCCGCTGTCCTGGCTGCTGTTCGCCTCGGTATATGTAAATATTTGTTAACTTCATTTGCTCTGAATTAAATATAATTTACATGCATATTTGTTTGACAGTCTGCGCGCCCAATTCGCCACACACACTCAAACACACTCGTTAGTATTGAATCTTTTTTGTGCATGCCATGTTGCATGCACCAACCGTCCCCCAAGCCAGGTCATGTGCTCTGGGGCATTAGCCCATACTGATTATAATTATTGTTGACATTTAGGCCGGGACTTAAAAAAAAAACAAAAAAAAGGTGACCCATGATTCGGTGGCTTAATCCGCGGCCATAATTACACCTGCTAATGAAGTGAAATTACTTTTTATCGATTTAATATGCTTGTTTGCCTTTTTTTCTTTGCTCTGGTGTGGCATGTGCAGCCGGAATGCATATTTACAATTGCGAATATTTTCAGATTACGTGCAGTTAATTGTTCTCCATTTTCAGAGTTTGTAACAATGCAAATTCTATATTCAAAATTATGACATGACAGCACGACAGCCAAGCGTCATATTGAGTGAGTGCATTGAGTACATTCAAACGAAACAATGAGTGATATCGAGGGCAAAACGATTTCATTTATAGACCAAACATATATTGAACAATCGTTATTGTCCGATTTTACGTTTTTGTTTGAGCATATTAATATTTGTTTATAAAAATATATATATTCACTTGTTTTGTATATCTGCACAATTTATTTCGAATTTGCTTTTTTTTATGGAAATAAAGTCGATCTTAAAATCATCAAACAAACGATGTAATTTATTAAATCGAAATAAAATACTTTGACATTAAGGTTAAATTTGGCAATTTGTGTTGGCCTTAAACAACACTGACCCACATAAATTATACAGTTGGCAACACGGACACGCACGCACGTGAACAGTAAACACACATTAACATAAATTTGTGCAGTAATTGATGTAACGTCGCTCCTCGCAACAATAAGATTTTCACTAGCAATTACTGTTAAAGTTACAGTCACAGTTACAGCTCAGCTCAGTAAATCACGGCGATTGTGCAAATTGATTCGGAAACGAAGCTCAATAAAAAGTATATAAACAAAACACAACTGATATTTATTGTAGTATTGTAGTTGTAGTGAGTGGGCAGTTTATAAAGTTTACTATGAAATGCATTCAACTAGAAAATAATTTCACCATTCATTTAACTATTTTCAGGGACGTTGTAATCGTGATAAACCGCCGTGCAAATACTTTCATCCACCACAGCATCTAAAGGATCAGCTGTTGATAAACGGACGCAATCATCTGGCCCTCAAGAATGCACTGATGCAACAAATGGGCATGGCGCCCGGACAGCCGGTCATATCGGGCCAAGTGCCAGCCGTGGTAAGTACTTGCCGCCCCGAAAACCACATAATACTTTAATTGAATCTCCTAAGCGCCGCCGACTGTGACCCCCTCCCACCCCCTCCCCTGACTAACAGTTTTGCGCAATATGAATATTTATAAGCAGATATTCCACTTCAATTTCCAGCAAAAGCCCCAAAAACTGTTAAATGCTATTCAAAATGCGCGAAAATGAGTAGCACAAGAAGTCCGAGCGAGGGTGGCAAACGCGAATATATATGTATATATATATATCTACTTGTATAAGAAGTTTTTGTCCGGTTCGGTTAGCGCATGCATTATTCATGCCAAGGGGCGGCGGCACTTGGCGCTTTTTTACTCACATTTTCTAACAAATCGAAAATTAATTCTCAAATAATTTTGAACATGGTTTTTCTGAACTGGCTGCCTAAACGACAGCGACCATTAGCCGCAGCTTTTCTGACATTGATGTGTGTTTAAAAATGCATGAAGTTTCATTAGGGTGATTCACCAGGGCAATGAATTCGGTATGAAAAAGCGCGAAGGGGGCGCTTTTACTTTAAACTTGAGGGGTATAGATACTTGCTTGTCACGATATTTCATTAACAATTTAACACTTGGCTAGAATAATAAGCATGCTTGGCTTTAAGCTGCAGGTGTACACATTATATAAATTAAATCAGTTAAGCCTGAAATGTTTAGTGCTATTTAAACAAGAAATTAATTAAGCTGAGGCACAAAAGTACCTACAAAAAACATATACAATTACTTGAGAAAATTTTAAATATTTTAGCGTGACTTTTTAAGACTTTTCAAAAAATGTATCTAGTTAAAGTGCTTAGAGAAGCTTTGAATTCCATTCCTAAAAAATGGTTGTGCTTAAAGCTTCAAGTGAGCTTTAATATGTTTAACTGTTTGGCTGATTAACGGCTGATTGATTGAAATTCAATATTTAATTTTCTTATGCTTTTTGCAGGCCACAAGTCCCTACTTGGCTGGCATACCAGCCAACACATACAGTCCTTACTATGCAACTGGACACTTTGCCACTGTGCCTACTTTGCTGGGACCCGATCCGACGGCCGTTGCCTCGCAGCTGGGCCAGGTGGTGCCACAGACCGTTCAGGTGGCACAACAGAAAATTCCACGCTCCGACAGATTAGAGGTGAGTGACAGTTTTCTTATACAAATTTGTAATCATTGATTGACTTGGCAATAGAAGCCAATAAGATGATGCGTTTATGTGGATTATGCTATTATTTATGCTTACGTTTATTTCGTTTATCGTTAATCGTTTTATCGTTTATCGTTAAGTTCGTACACAATGACAAACAAAATGCCAAAAGTGAAACGCTTTTGTTTTGACTTGTTTCGATATTATTTTCGTCGCATGCCAATAAGTTGGTTTTTAAATTATGTATTACTTCTTATAAGACCTAACATTTTAACTATGTATAAAACTATTGCAACTAAAACCATGTACAGTGTTTTAAGTTCTCTTTAGTTCTGCCAAAAATAAAAGCAATAAATTTTTTTAAAATATGACAAATTTTATTGAAATATAATATTAACAATTCGCTGGTAATAAAAATTGATTTGATCACGTTGACACACATTCGTATTTGAATATTTGAACTTTTGTCTAACATCGCAAAATTGTATTTAAAAGATCGTTCTACTTGTTCAAATGTCTTACCATTAGTTCATATAATACTTTTACTCTTTATTTTGAATTCAATACAAAATATTTATTTTGTTTTTGTGTTTTCCTACATTATACAATCTTGTACACCCTTATCGATCAATCCATGTGTCGAACACTGGCACAGTTTTTGTCTACAAAAAATGCGCTTTACCGAAGCGGCTGCTACCCTGCCAAGCTTACGAAAAAGCGCTTTCAAAATATGCCCCCAATCCCCCGTCCATTTGTAAATAAAGCAAAACAATATACAAATTAAAAATTAAAAAATTCTTCGCACTCTCCATATTTAGATTTTAAAATCTTTGAGTTATTTTTTTAAAATAGGTTAGGGATCAGTTTAGAATATTCATATATTTTATTTGATTTTTTTTAAACCCTATAAATATTTTTGTTTCACTATAGAAAAATTCTAGAAAATGTTGAATTTAATGTTAACCAGAAAAATATATACATATATTTTGTAAGAATATATAAGCTTTATCAGTTAACTTAAATGTTAGCTACAAACTTTTTGTTGAGTTTAGCTAGGCTATCTATAGGATATCTAGTCGATCTCTTAGTTGGCATAAACAATGTTAGCGCATACCTCTTATTCTTTAGGAAACCCTACGTTTTCTTTATTTCTATGCCAGCTTAGTTTTGAAGGACCTTCAATAAGTTTTTAATTTAATCCTTGCATTTCTGTTAACTCAGATTATTGTCTTGTTCTTTTATTTTTGTGTTTGTGTTATTCTGTTGTTCTCAAGTGCAAAACCCAAAAACTAATCGGCTCGCTCAAATATAACAAATTTAAAAATGCAAAAAAAGGCAAGTACTACAAAAAAAAGCATAAAAAGTTTGTAATATCAAAAATAGAAAAACTAATTCCTGCCCACTGTTCAACTGCTAACACAGATTGCAATTGGCAGCTGCTCTATTTGTAAAAAAAAAGTTAATCAAGCAAATATGTATGTATTTATTTATGTACACACTATATATATACTACATATATGTGCATATGGAAGCATGCTCTGCAAGCAACCAGCAACAACAATAACAACTGCAAATCGGCTCTAACCCACAAAAATAAAAAGAGAATAAAAAGTTGTTGCGTTCCGCATACTTAACTTTACTTTTGAAGTATACAACAAAAAACTGAACTGTTACTGAATATCCTTCCATTATTTCCAATACACACACACACACACACACACACACACACACACACAATACACACACAATATCTGCAACTTTTGCCACAAAAACAAAATCGAAAACCAAATATCAACAACAACCAAATACCACTTCGCCTACACACACACAACACAACACACACTGAACCACAACTGCTGCCACTTTTGCTATTGCTGCCCGCCAACAACCAACCAACAACCAACCAACAACCAACCAACCAACAACAACAACTACAACAAACAATCTGCAATCCGCAATCTGCAATCAACTGTGCAACCAACACAACAACAACCACCTCAACAACAACAACAACAACTACAACATCAAAAACAACAACAACAACAACAAAACCCAAAACATCGCCGTATCCAAATCTAAAATACCAAAACCAAAAAAAACTCCAAAAACGAAAACAAAAACCTAAAAATGTGTTTCCAGGTCTGTCGCGAATTCTTGCGCGGCGCCTGCAAACGGGCCGAGTCGGAATGCCGGTTCGCGCATCCGCAGGAGAGCGTCGCAAGGCACGACGATGGTTCCATAACGGTTTGCATGGACGCCGTGAAGGGCAGATGCGCACGTGACCCCTGCCGCTACTTTCATCCCCCCCTGCACCTACAGGCACAATTAAAAGCGGCCCAAACACGCGCCACCGCTGTCGCTGCTGCAGCTGCGGTATGGCTATTTCTATATTTACTTTTATACTTTCTCTTACTTTAACCCCCACCAGAGGCCCCTCCCTCCCCACCTATGAACCAACACCCTACCCCACCAACCTACCGCCCGCAAATTGCTGTCCCTTTCGCACACTTGTCAATCGCAAGCGATGAGAGAGCGACAGCAATATGTGTTTTTTTTAAATTATTGTTAACTTTGTTTTTTTTTTGTTTTAAGGCTGCCTAACTTTTGTGTTTTATTTTGTGCGCCAGCTGCTCAAGATTTGCCTTTGATTTACCTTAATTACAATAAATCAAATATATATATTTGTTTAACATTTTATTTTTGTTAATGCAGTTTTTTGCTTAATAGAGCAATTCACAATATTTCGTTTTTAGATTTTTCCGTTCAAACTCACTTGAACAAAGATATACCAAATGAAACACTTTAACCACCCGCACTAAGAAACTTAAACACGCTACAAAGTATGCAACAATTTTTACTCTTAGTATTTTTCAACCAAAATATACCCAATTAAAGATATTACTTTATAGCTTTCAACACAAGTTTGCTTTAAAAATCGTCCAGTTAACTTAAAGTAACTCAGTGCTTAGCCAATCGAATCATCTTGTTAACCTTGTGTTAACTCAATATTTACTCTATCTAAAATTTATGTTATCTCTATGTTAAACTTTAAAACTCTACTTCTCCTGTGCACGTTTTTAAAGCAAATTTTAATGAAAACTTAATGCTGCATGTAAACAATTTAATTAACTTTAGCCAAGCGTTAGCACAACAAAAATAAATAATTGCAATAAACACCACCAAAAAAAAACCAATAAATAAAAGCAACAAATTATGTTGCTCTGCTAAAGCTTTGCCAGAAAAGCTTAAGCGCATTCAAATTAAACATAATATAATATACAAAACATACAAAAACACATAGCGAAATTCCAAAAATTTCACGTGTTTAATTTGCAGTTTTAGTTTGTGTATAATGAAGAGTGCTTCGTAAATGTGGGAGTTTGAATTTCATGCTTAATTAAAAATGAATTTAGGAGGCGTTAAATTTGTTTACTTAAATCAAATGTTTTAATGAAGTAAATATTTTCCGGCTGAAAAATTTCAAAATTAGTGATATTGCTTTAAACAAGGTAATAATAAAAGTTAAAATTAATGTAAATTTAAATCTAATGGCGTTAAAATTTCGAGCTAAATTGTTAGGACAATATTTTACATACTTGGAACTCACTTTACATTTGACTCATTAAATTATAAATATTTATAGCAAATACAAACGCAACCAAAAACAACCAAAAATATTTGTACTGAAGAGCCCATTTTAATAACATGTTGAATATTTTCGTATTCTTGGTGAAATTTTAAGAAATTCAATAAATAAACAAATAAAATGCAACAACAGCAATGAGCGCACAAATTACATTTTAAACAATTTGACTTAACGCAGGAAAATAACAACAACACGCACAGCAATAAATATGGTATATGTTTGTCTTTGTGGGACAAGCTCATAATCCCACCAAACACACACACACACACACAGATAGAGAAAGAAACGAAAACTGACAGGGATTGGCGTTGCTGGCATTCAACAACATGGAAAATATGTTGAAGCTGCACATAAAACACGCCATAAATGTTGATTTTCGTTGGGGAAAATTAACATTTATTACAACGCGTTAAAACTTTGAGCACGCAGCAGTCAGCCAGGCAAACACACACACACACACGTGGGCGCACGTTCGTGATTGCCCAACGCTCACATGTGCTTGCCTGTGCCTGTGTCCTGCTCGTCCATGGGGTCCTGCCTATGCGCCGCACTTAATTCGCGACTTAATTGCTTTTGGCTGAAAATTTATTTGACGCTGCGCACAACAACAACAACGTTGTGTCTTTCTGTCCTTGTTGCCAGACTCCTTCTGGCTGTGGCAGTGCCCCCGCTCCAACTCCCCTCACGCTGTTTCCGTTACCCGCGCCAAACATGACACACATAATTGCAGCATAATATCGCATAAAGTGAAAAATTGTTGCAGCATTTTAGGCGTAATTCAATCGAGCCCCAGACCAGGCACGACAAACGTGATTATTGTATCAAATTGTCCTTTGAAATTGCACCAACACCAGCACACACACAAGCTTTGTTATTACCTCTCTCTCTTTCCCTCTCTCTCTTCCTCTTCGTTTCTTTTTGATATGTGTCTATCTCAGTCATTCTCACGCATCTAGGGCCAGGGCAGCGCATAATTTTATTTATGGGTCCAGGTTTAATGTGATTATGAGCTTCAGCCAAAGTGAATATACCTATATTTATACATATAAATATATATATCTTTTTAAATATGTGCGTGTTCGTGCTATATATTGTTGCACCTGTTCTGAACGTTTTAAGTGCATATAAAAATAACGATTTTGTTATTATCAAAAGGCTCGTTAAGTGCCGCCCTGATTGTGCTTTCAGCTTGTAGCTAATTATTTATATATTAGCCATTACGTGTTTTATACAGCTATTTATGTACCGTATACCTTTAACTATTTATAAATAGCCTTTTTTATTTCCTAAATTTCGATAATGCAACAAAATCCATCAAAATGCTCTCAAGCTTAAATTTTTGTTTCATTCCAAATTAATTAATTCAAATAGTAAATAAATCTTAGTTTTTCCACTTTTAAGTTTTTAACGTCCAAAATCTATACAAATAATGTAACAAAAATGTTCCAAAAAGTATTTTACTTTCTGCTCGAATCTGGGTAATAAGACCCTAATCAGGTTGATCTTCTAATACTACTCATACTTCCCTTAGCTTACGCCCGATGCAGCGCTGCTATAAAAAAACAAATATTTTTTTCTTTTACATTATCAAAACTAGAACAGTATCGTCTTAATTATATTCCATAAGAAATATCAATCCAAAACTAGCTGTAACTATAATATTTACCTTTACTATACCTAGCTATAACTGATCCCCAAATATTTTGTTATTATTATTCTTTATTATTTATTTTATTTTTGTGAACCTGATACCCAGTTTAGAAACTGTCCCTAGACAAACTATATTATATCTTCAGTATTTATATGTATATACATATCAACTGTATTACCATAAGGATTACTCATGCATGTTGTCAGCGCCAGTGTGGAATATTTATAGAAAAATTTTTTAAAAATATACATCATAATTTATTGTTATGTATTTAAATATTTCCACTCTGGTCTGACCAATCCTGAACTTAAATGTGCGGCCCCGAGAAACCCAAGTCTATAACATATACTCGTATTTATGCCTAAATTTAAATCTTTTATTAAATGTTGTTAGTTTACTTGTTATACAATACCCAAGTTTATACATCTAAAGTTCTTACAACAACAGGAACAACATGAACAACAAAAACAAACAACACAGTCACAGCGCTTGCTATAAGAATAATAAACACACATTACGCATACGCCTCGTGAATACAAATTTCAGTTAAATTCTTGTCATATTTTATTTCGAAAAACAAAAATTGATTTATTTACTTTATGGTTTTTATTTTTTTTAATTTGAGTATTTATGTTGTGTGTCCGCTAAAATAAATACGACCCCAATAAAAATCAAAAAGATCACCGGAAAAAAGCAAACAAAAAATTTGCCCATATATTTGAAGAGGCCAGGGGCATTCCCGAAATATGTCAACTGTCGAATCAAAGCTACAGTCCGAACTACGCCTAGCATCCTGCCGTGACACAAACAACTGCGAACCAACCCCAAACTATAATCCTCATGTAAGCGTGACACGAGGGCAGCAGCAGCAGCAGAAAAAACTGGCTGCCAGCAGGCTGCAGGACATGACCCTCTGTGAGGCATTCTTCCCTTTATGTTCTTTTGTCCTGACCAAAAATGTAAATGTCAACCTGTGCAGGCAGGCAGGCAGGCAGGCAGTTAGCCTGGCAGGCGGCAGGACGTACTGAACGACGACACGGATTAGTCGGCAGGATAACGTTTGAACCGGAAAATTAACTAAAAGCAGAGATTTCCATGCCAATGAATTGTCCAACAGCAACCGGCCCAGTGACAGTTTTCAGTTGACAATCTTAATGACTATTGTATCTGAATTCTGGGGTATATCGATTAAAATGTCAAGTTGGTATTTCAAATAAAACAATGTTTAAATAATGTAAAGGAAGCCAAATAATGAAGACAAAATATATTTGATAACTTTGGTTGAAAGATCAATTTGTCTTTTACAGGGTATCTTTTAAAATATTACCTGAAAAAATTTATTAAAGTAAATAAATAAATCAAGGATATTTCTAAAATATTATCTAGCAGCACAACAGTAATATAAACTAA
Source organism: Drosophila micromelanica (assembly GCA_004143825.1). Lineage (NCBI taxonomy): Eukaryota > Metazoa > Arthropoda > Insecta > Diptera > Drosophilidae > Drosophila > Drosophila micromelanica. The sequence goes on along the minus strand of SCDY01000064.1, from coordinate 94,249 downwards.
ATACACTGTTTATTTAAAATATAGTTGTATTATTCTGGAAATAAAAATCTGAATTTCGGAAAAACTTAGATTACTCGATTGGATTATATAAAAGTGTATTTTGTCTGCGACTTAGAACTCTCAGAAACCACAGCTTTTCTTGCTAGCCTCCAACCTTGTCATTGTTGACCCCAACAGAAAAAAAAAAACGGCAGTACACACTAAATACACAGGACTCCCATACACGAACGCAGACACACATACATGCATAGGCCAGACCACATATCGCCTTGCCCAAGCGAATTAATCCATTTATTCATTGGCGGTGACATGAAACAGTTTCTAGCAAGGGGAATTGAAAGGGCAACTGGCACAACCTGAGCCTGAGCTACGTGTGCATTGCAAAATAACACAACAACACAGACCCAAAAAAAACGAAAAAAAGAAATCCTCGAAAACTTTTTCCTCGGCGACTCCATTTAAATGCAAATTTTTTGCACTCTTTCGTGTTTACCATTGTGTGGCAGCCTAAAAGTATGTTAACTTATGTTATGTTTTATATATTTTTGTGTTTTTGGTTATTAGCACAGGCCAACTAGACAACTAGAGAGAGTTAAAACATCCTGCCCTGCCCAAACACACACATATACACATCCAACTCAGTGCCCAAATGTTGTCAACTTTTTGTGTAAATTGCGGTGTTAAACGTATTAACGTTGAGCTCTCTTGAGTCGAATTATACTATGGATTTTTCGAATACACTACTAAATATTGTCCCATTTCGTTCTTTTTTTTTAAATAATTATTTATGGTTTTTAGTTTAGAATTGAAACGAGTAAATTTGAAGCAGCAGCAACGATGCATCGGTAGGTATCGGTGTGAGGTATCGAATTGTTGAGTGTTCGAGTACTTTTGCTACCCAATTCATCGACAAAATGCGAATGTGTGTGTGTACTCAAATCAATTTTTGTTACATGTTTAAAAAAAATTACCAATTTTATAAAGAAAATTTATTACCATATTGGCTTACAGTAACTGATTAAAAGACCATAAAAATGATTTTGTTGCGTTCAACAGCAATTTCTTATTATTTCTAAGTTAGTTTTTAAGCTAAGAATATACATAATTTATCTATAAATATAATCGTATGTATTTATTATGGTTATCTTACAAAAAAAAAGCTTTTGCTGCCGCCTTATGCAAGCTTCATTATTATTATTAATATCAAATATTTATATATAATATACGCTTCTAAGCTTTTTATTAACTTTGCTTAATAAAAAAAAAAAAACAAATTTAATATACATATATAGTACTCTAAACAATTGGTTGGTTTACACAATTCTTTACGTCTTACAAAATTTATGAAATATTGAAATATTGAGTTTACAATTTACAAAACAAAATTATATAAAAAAATATTTTCTAAAAATTTGATTTATAGCTTTCTCTATTTCTGATGAATTTTTTAACTTGGAAACAAAATCTTTTAAATTCTACTTGATTTTACTTATTTTGTTTTTGACTATAATTTTACTTATCATAAAAAAAACACTCGTACTCTTCTACTATTATGTATTTCATCTGTTCGCCTGTGCCACACTGTAATTGCTTCTACGATGGATGGTATCTCCACACACACACACATACACACCCACACACATACACACACACCATACAAATGCACAAATCACGCACAAACAAAAAAAACGCAAATAAAATATTTGATAAATTGATGCAAAAAATTCAACAACAAATTACAAAAAAAAAAAAAAAAAACGTGCGTATTTATTAAATATGCCAACACCATCGCTGCTTGAATAATTCAAATGGAATTTATCCATATTTAATGGACGCATAATTTAAATGCTTGTTCAAAATAATTTCCTATAAATTTGATGTAATTGATTTTGGTCATTATAATTTTGATTTTGATTTCAATTTTTGCAACTTGACAAAATTCTGCACACACGCACACTAAACACACTCTCACACACACTGTCATACACACACACACACACAATACAGACCTCACCTCTTACGGCACACCAACAACTCAATCAGCAACAACAACAGCAACAACTGCAGAACCACCACCACCACAACAACACCATCCCAACGGCCGGCGGCGTCGCTGCTGGCGCAACAACAACACCAACAGCAACAACAACAACAAACAACGCTGCCGCTGCCGCTGCTGCTGCCGCCGCCGCCGCCGCTGCCGCTGCTGTCATGGGTCATCACACACTGGAAGTGGGCAAGAAGCGGTCAGCGGATCCTGAAATGTTTCCACTGGTATTTTGTTTAATTTCTTTCAACTCTTTTTTTTATATCGTTTCTCGTTTCTGTTGCGTTCCGTTTCTGATTTTATTTACTATTATTGTTTAATTTCCTGCGCATTCGTTTTTGATTGAGTTAAGTGTATTTTTGATTTGTTTTCTTTTTTTCCGCTACCCATTTTAGTGCATGCTTTCAAGCAGCGAATGTGCTAAAAAAAACCTGCTTAACCAGCGCGTAAAGACATGAACAAAAATTAATCGCTGCATAAGTTGCATACCTTTTGACAATAAAAAAAATTAATTAAAATTTTTCTTAAGATTAGTATTCAGAAAAACAATTTTGACAATTATACAACAAAAACCAATTTTTCCAAATTTTTGTATTTTTTGTATGTATGAAAATTTTTTTGCTATAATGCAGCTGAAAAGTATGCTACATAAAGTGCAGCGCAACGGAGTAGAAAGTATTTATAAGCTAAAGAACACTTGTTAGTCTTTAGCTCAGTCATGTAAATAAATTGAACTGAACCCTTAGCAACCGCACACTCACTCACTTGCGCATTCACTAACAGCGAAGCACTCACTCATTCATTGACTCGCCAATTTCGCATGCACTACAAAGTGCCATCAATTAACGTCTATAATCAGCGACGCCAGCAAGTCAGACAAGTCTCTCTGATAAGTCATTCAGGCATCCAGCGAGCATTTAATTTACAAAATGAAGTAATTATCCGACATATCAAAAGCGCAAACACGCACTACACAACACTGCACCCACACCCACACACACACACACACACACACACACACACAAACACACAGCTTGCATATTACTAATCAATTTACCAATACTATTGGAATGCCATCAACAGCTTCAACTTGCCATCATCGTCTGTTGCCTGTTGTGTTGCGTGCCGCATGTGGCAGCAATTAGGGGTAGCATATGATAAATCACAATCAAACATACACACACACACACACACATACCTTGGCCGAGTGTTAATTAAAATGATTTAACTGATAATTGGCAAAGCCCCAGAATGAATACACTCACTCACACATTCGCCTGCATGACGAACTGTTTCGAATGTTTCGATCGATTCGACAGTTCTTCCGGCTTCGCTTAACGCTCTTTATTTACGGCTGCAGGTGTGCTAGTGCATTCACTATTGAGGGGGCGGGCTTAATTCCTTAATTGCTTAAGTGCTTTTCCAGGTTAATTAGCATTACACTGCGGCCTGCTACTGGAATTTGCTTGGCTTTTGCGCATTTTTGTTTTAATCTTAAGTCTTGGCAAACTGTTTAAACAGTTTCTTAACCTATGTATTGTATTTGTATGTATATCATTCCTTATATTTTTCTCGTATGTATGTATTATTCTATTCTATAGTATTTAGGCTAACTTATCTCACATCCACATCACGCTAGTTTAAGTATTACATATATTCTCGAACTTAACGAAAAAATTTTTGTATTTTGTATATTTATGCTGAATATATTCACTAATTTCATTTGTGTTCTCTCTCTTCTTCGTTTGTTTTTCGATTCGACTTTCCTTTGTTTTCTGTGTCTCTATGTTACTTGTTGCCAACAAATCAAACAAAACAAAAAAATCCACTTATCGTATATAACGAATATATATGTGCCAACAACAACAACAACAACTACAACAACTACAATCAATGTCTGCTAACCCAATAAAATTTAAAAAAAAAACAACAACAACTACAACAAACTCATCAATCAACAATGCGAATCATTTAAATTAATCATGATCAAAAAATCATTAAAATAAAACATTTACTAATACCAAATTACGCTCATAAATGAATATATATATATAAAAAAAATTCACGATAATAACAAAAATAATAACCATAAATATGCACAATTACCAAAAAGATGGATGTTAAAACGGTTGGTTCATTTTACTATGAAAACTTCGTAAGTACTCCAAAGAAACTGAAAAACATGAAACATACAAATAAATAAATGAACAACTATCCATCCAGCATTACAATACTACATATACCATATGAAACAACACATAATATACACAATCTATAATTACTAAATATACGTCTCGAGCTGTGTTTCTTAACTGTGCACACGCAAAATAGTGTTGAAAAACTAGCAAAAGTTGCACAAATCGATCACTTCGATAATCGAAAAAATTATAAATTTTGCTACGTTCATTAAAATGTTTGTTTCTTAACTTAAAAGCTCAAAAAAATATATATATTTCAATCTTATTTTATAAAAGCCACCACTCCAAAAGTTCTAGAATTACATTTTGAAAAAAACTTTAAAACTGACTTTTAAGCCAAAACTAAAGTAATTTTTTAAAAATATCAAAAATCAATTAAAACTTTAAATATAACATCCCAACTATAAGAAACACAGCTTTGTAAAACAAAATCCAAAATATACTCTATAAAATTGGCTATTTAATAACAATGCATGTTTACAAATCAAATTTACCTAAATGTACACATAAAATTGAATATAAACTAAAATACAAAATCAATTTAATTAAAAAAAAAAACAACTAAATTTTCGGTAAAAAAAAAAACAAATTAAATAAGCTGCACACATTCGGTTATAAAAATTGGTTCAGCATGGGTCAGCTTCAGATGTTTGGACTAACCGACAAATGAAAGTTCGTGAAATCTTAAAAACCTTAAATTGGCGACGATTTCGTTTAATTTCGTTGAAGAATTCGGCTGTCCTCTGCTGCAGCAATAGCCCACAAATATAACCTGAACATCTCTCACATGCTTTGAACGCTGGCTAAGCAAAGCTTTTGTAGCTTTTATTTTTTGGAAAGCACATTAAAAGCTCTCGCTCTTGAAATATGCACGCAATACAATTTACGTTGCTTCTTGCAAAATTTTAAATATATTTCTTGGTTAAATGCTACTTTTTTTTCTTTTTGTTTGTTTTCAATTCGATTTGATTTGTTATTGGATATGTTTCTATTATTCACAAAAATTGGCAGAAGTTTCGACAACAAATTTAGTGTAAAATTTGAACAAAAACTGAAATACAAAATTTCCCATTTGAGCTCGTTTGTAAGCTATTTAAATATATTCTATATGTATGGTTAGAGTCCAATTAAGCTAGTCACACATATAAACATATATATATATGTATAAATTAATAAAATATAAACTTCCAGTTAATTTTACTAATTCATGTTGTATATTGTTCTCTTTGTTTTTATCTCCCTCTCTCGCTCTCTGTCTCTCTCTTTGATTTGAATAGCAATTCTCTGGCATGGTACCGTTTAAACGTCCAGCTGCCGAAAAGTCTGGCATTCCAGTGTATCAACCCGGTGCGACAACCTATCAACAATTAATGCAGCCCTACGTGCCAGTGTCATGTGAGTATCCCCCACAACAACAACAACAACAACAACTACAACAACCACAAGTTGCAATAAGTAGCGCCATAACAACAACAACAACAACAGCAGCAACAACAGCCAGTAATAATAATAATAATGCTGTAACTGTAACTGCTATGACTACCAATACAAATACAGATACAGATACAGATACAAACACAACAACAACAACAACAGCTACTAATCACACTAATAATCATGATAATCAAGTGCTAGCTAACGATTATGATGCCAATCATGATCAAGAAAATAATGACACAACAACAGCAACACAAACAACACAAACAAACACAACAGCAACAACAAACGATTGTAATGCAACACAAACAATTACAACAACAGCAGACACAGCAACAGCTAACGATACAACAGCAAGAGCACATGACACAGCCACGCCCCCACAAAACGGTAGTTCTAGCCCCCCAAACGGCCAATCGCCCACAAATGACCCCATGACCCTGCCCAATGGCGACAACAACAACTATTTGTCGTACATCAACAACAATCTGAAATCGTTGAATGGCGACGAGCCGCCCAACGATACGGAAAATAGCAGCAGCAGCAGTAGCAACAACAGCAACAACACAACAGCAGCAGCAGCAGCAGCAGTAGCAACAGCTACTGCAGCAGCAGCAACAGTTGATGCCGATTCCATTTCCGTTGCACCCGCCTACATTCAGGCCCCGCCCCAGCGCAGCTATGCGGCCAAGCAGAATGGCGCCGCCGATGCCTATCAGCGCTATCACAACGGGCACAGCAGCGGCATATTGCCGACGCCCACCAGCAACAGCATCAGCATTAGCAACAGCGGCTGCCATACAGTTGCCACCTCGGCGGCGTCGTCGTTGCAGCAATTTCCGCGTCTCAGCTACGCAATGCCCGCCTACTATGCGAACCTGTACAGCGGCTATGCGAATGCCACGCCCATTGTGAGCATGGCCAGCACCAATGTGCAGAACAGCTATGTGCAGGCGCAGCAGCAGCAACAGCAGCAGCAGCAGCAACAGCAACAGCAGCAACAGCAGCAGCAGCAACAGGTTGCTCAGGCTCAAGCCCAGGCTCAGGCTCATGCTGCCTATGCTCAGCAGACGTATGCGGCGTATGCGGCCGCAGCGGGACTTGCGCCCGCGACCAGCTATTATGCCGATCCCGCCGCGCTGGCCAAGGAGGTGGCCCAAAAGAATTACGCACTGAAGGTGGCCACTGCGGCGGCCAAGCCCGTCTCCGCCGCCTCGGCAGCGGCCGCCTACACGGGCATGACGCTCAACAAGAGCTTCGTGTCCGCCGGGGCGCCGCCACAGCCCGTGCCACAGCCGCAGGCGACGCTGTTGCAGATGCAGGCTCAAATGCAGGCCCAGGCCCAGGCGCAAGCTCAGGCCCAGGCCCAGGCTCAGGCTCAGGCTCAAGCGCAGGCGCAACTGCGCCAATTCGGCTCCTTGCCCAGCTCGGGTCTGTCCACGCCGGTGGCGCCACCCGGCACCCCGGTGCGTGCCCCCAGCGCCGCCGGCTATCTGCCGAGCGCCTCGGCCGCCCTGCTGCGCGCACCCAGCGCCGCTGCCGCCTCCATGCAAATGGCCGCCAGCCCGCAGCAATATGCCGCTGCCGCGGCCGCCGCCGCCGCCCAGGGCTACTTCTATCCGGGCGTGATGACAGCCGCGCCCACAGCAGCCGCTGCCGGCGCCGGCGGCTATGCGTACGCCATGCCCAGCAGCCAAGCGGCGGCTGCCGCCCAACAATATGCAGCAGCTGCGGCTGCGGCAGCGGCCGCGCAGGGCGGGGCACAGGGCAGCGCCATGGTCCTGAATCCCTACAAGAAAATGAAGACCTCCTAAGTGGTTAGCCACACACACACAAACACACAGAGAGACTCGAACGCAACTGTACTTAATAGACGAGTTGGTCCAGTTATTTGTAGTCGTAAACTAGTATTTAGTACACATCGAAGACGTAAGATGATTATGTGCCTCAGTTTTAACCTTATGTATACACTAGGTCTCGTAATAGTTAGCATTATATATTTAGAGTGTCGAAGGAAACTGGACCATGACAAATCCCAAAATTTCAAGTTATATCCCACAAACGTTAGGAAAGGTTTTTTTACACTTTCTTCAAAATAAAATTGATCTAAAGCTGCTTAAAGCTTAGTCAACACAACAGCTTTTGCAATCAAGAAACGATTTAACAGCTTTGAAACGCTTTGAAAGCTCACGCAAGCTTTTAACCGCTTTAATGCGCTTTCATAAAATGCAATACACTCTAAACAATTCTCTTGCCCCATTAACTAACACTAGATGCTCGAAGCATTTTAACTTAGGTTTTTCGTAAACATTTTTGAAAATTTTTCATATTAATTAGACGCAAGAAAGCTGCACAAAACATAACCTCACTGTGACTTGAGCTGTTGCCATTTTCATAGAACGAAGCTTTTAAAGCAAACGCGATACTTTTTTATTATGTAGTTTTTTAAGTTAAGTTTCGTCTTTGATAGGGTTTCACGAGACTCTAACTAATATACACAATAGTACGTAAAATAGAAATGGAAACCGAAATGGAATTGGTTACGGCAACTGCGACTTGGTATAACGAAGTACTGTGATAGCTTTGCACGATACAAAAAAAATTAGAAGCCAGATAAAGCTTAGTTCACGTCCCCGTTCCCCTAAAATGCGAGTCAGTTAATCGTTCCTATTAAAAAAACAAAATATGCCATAAGAAACACAATAAACGAATGTAATGCAAGCTGCTGCTGCTGCTAGGTACAGTTGTGTTGCAATGCTTTTATGCCATAACTCTTTCACATTATGTCTACCTCCCTCTCTCTCACTCTCTCTCGCTCTCTCTGTCTCAAGCTGTCTAAATTATAGTTAGCTAGTTAGTTAGCTATCGTGAATGCTGTTGTAATTTTAATTGTTTAAAATTGTTGAGCAACGAACATGCGTAACGAATATTGCCTAGTTATAGAATATACCTATTAAACATACCTATATATACATAAATACTATATACGTGCTGTATGCTGCTAATATATATATATATACGATATATACAATCTAAACACTATGTACTCTAGCTGTTTGCACACACATACATATACACACACAATACCAGTAAACCCAATCCACTAGAACACTCTTAGAACATGACGAAGCTCGATCTGTAAATCGTTTAGCTATCATTTACACACATTTCGTACACCCTAGCTATAAAGCGCTCTTACTAACCAATAAAACGAATCCAAATCAATATCTTAAACCACATTCATATTCACGTCTCTCTCTCTATATATGCGTTTCACTCTAACACATTCACACACACATCCACACCTGAAATCACATTCAAAACTGTTAAGCCATCAAAATTATGTTATGTTATGTTAATGTTAATGTTATGTTCAAGATTTGACTCCTATGTTGACAATTAAAAAAAAAAAAAGGAAACCAACTATGTAAAACTTTCGTTTTTCCTATATATTTCTCTCTCTATCTCTCGCTCTCGATGTATTATACATGTTTTTTTATATACTTATATATATACAATTTACATACAAGCTATGTATACAAGATGTATGTTTATAAAATAAAATTGATGACAACAGAACTATGTTTTTAATCTTAGATCTCGTGTGATTTTTTCTTTATTATGTTGTTCTATGTAATTTTTACGTTATATTATTTATGTACTGACAATTATAAAAGTTTCTTAAATGTAGTTTATATTTTTATGTGTTTTACCCCCATATATACCCTTAGGAAAACATACTAAAAAAAAAAACAAAATATAAAAAAATTGCCAGAGACTTGCGCACTTTAAGTTTAGACACATAATTTTAACGCTCTCGACGCTCGAAGTTGATAAATTCAAACTTTTATTATTATTATTATTATATACCTTTAGTTATACCTATACATACATACTACATATAGATATAATCTCTGTAAAAGTTTGTTTTAATTTACGTTACGTCAAGAAATATTCTTAATGTTTAATGACAATTTAATGTTTGCCACTAATTCTAATTTAGTTGTCGATAGTTCATTGATTAATGTTTATTATTTGAAAAGAAAACTCGTGTGTGTTTGATTTAAAATATATAGTTTGAACCTTACGAAACAGAAACAAAAACTACTTTATTGTGTGTTGGTATTTATTTTGGTATTCACTTAATTTGTTATTTCCGTTGTGCCGCTTTCTACACAATTCTTTTACTTAATTATCTACTATTTATACATTCAAATTCTATGCTGAATACGCCCCCCTTTTCTTAAACTCACCCAATCGACACATACGCCACATGCCACATGCAACATGCAACATGCCACATGCTATACGCATTTTCACATGCCGCGCTTTTGGGCAGAGCAGCACTTTTCCAGCTTTTCTTAAGTTGTTCTTCAATTCGCGCATTTTCATGCTTCGTTTAGCCTACGCCTTAATCCAAAATCAATGAACCTACCTTTTACCCAGAACTATCCACAAAACACGTTCTGTCTGCCTTGATGACTGTCTGTAAAACGCTTCAAATCTTTTTGCTTATTTCATTTCCCTATAAAAACAACAAAAAAAAAAAAATAAATAAAATGATTCTACATTTAGTAACTCTGTATGTTTAGCTCTTAGAATAATGGCAAGCAAAACTGAGTACGCTAACCAAACAATATTTCGTTCTAATGGTAGATACTAGCTGTAATATCTAAAAACAATATGCATACATACATATATATATACTATATATATTATTGCTTGAATTGTGACAGGCTTACTTACCTAAAATACCTATATATCTATATATATACATGATAAGAAAGTTGCTTACTAAACATGCAGCAAATGCAAAAACTATGGAAACTGACAAGCAAAAAAAAAAAAAGAAACAGAAAAGAAAACAACCAACTATCGATATATGTCTTGCTAAAAGTGTGTTACATAATAATAATCTATATATGTCCAGTTCTCTAGCTGTCGTATGTTTTTCGTTAATATTGTAGAATTGTTGCTGTTTAGCAAGTTGGTCAACAAAACAAAAACTACAAATTAAAAACAAATTCTTAGAAATCTCTGTGCAAAACATGTTTAGCAAAAGCGCTACTAGTCCAAAAAAATTATAATAATATTTATAACAACAATACTTGAATTTACACAACACTCACCCATTGCATGTTAAAAAAAAAAACAGCGCGACGCAGCCTGCTAGAGAAATACATAATTGTTCTTTCCGGATATGTATTAGAAATAATATTAAACCATTTTTTAATGCTTTTTTCCATTTATTTATTGGCCTTTGCTATGCACAATAAGACAAGAAAGAAAGTTAATTTTCTATTCTGCTTCAACTACTAATATATACGAGAAAAAAACACTGCACACAATACTAATCTCAACACAAACATCGAGTTAACATCGAGTTAACATCAAGTTAACAGTGCAAAAAACAATAAGATCACAACGAATTGATATACCGAATATACTGAATATTCGCCATGGACAGATTTCGATCCAGTTGGAATTTTGTATAAACGATTTTTAGAGCCCTTGCAGCTCCGTTCAGTCCTCACAAGCTTAGAACTTGCGCCCAGCCTACCAATAGTTCAATACGTTAGTAAGCCACTAAAGTACAGTACCGTCCAAAAAAGATAATGAAGAAAAAGTAGCGTAGAAACGCACGGCCACAATTGAAAATTAGATTTTAAATTTATATTTTGTAGTTGAGAACTCGGTTATGAAAATAACGTAACATATGTGCACAGTTTTTGTAACGTACACCACACTCCTTAAGTAAAACACATGCGAAACATACAACAAATTACACCACACTGAAAGAAAATACTACTACTTAACTACATCAATAAACATTTATTAAACTTATGTATGGCCGTAAAGCGCATCCCAAAAAGATGCCAATTTTTATTTTGCATTTCTCTTTTATTTTTTGACTTAAAAAAACTTAGCGCTATAAATATCTAGTATAAAATAACAACAAAAAAGTGAACAAGCAAGAAATTTCAGTGTATCTAAGTAAACTAATGCATGTATGTTGAGCAAAGAGAAATCTAAGTTGGTAACATTTGAACAAAAAAGAAAACTAAAAAAAAATTGTTTTATAATAAATATATAAAAATATATATAACTTACACACAACCTATACACAAAGCAACCAATACATGTTCACATATGTTCTATGTGTTATACAAAAAAAAAAAAACAACAAAAAAACTACACACAAAATAGTCTTATTAACTATGCGTTATTATAAATTAATAAACTATAAAAACTAATACAAAACAAAAATGCAAAAATTAATAACAAGAAAAAATTATATTGAAAATTATATAAACGATTTATTGTAAAAACCGTAAAAACTTGTTGCTTCTTTTACTTAACTCGTATCCTGGAAAGTGCTAAATGGCAAAATTAACACTAATATTCTGCGTACATTTTCTCTATCTCTCTCTCTCTCTCACACACATACACACACTACTAATACTTAAAAGTTTTTGCTGTGCGTTGTCTAACATTCTAACTTGATTTACATTTATTTTGCTATTTATTATGAGTTTATCTTTTGCCTAAATAAACTTTTACTCATTGATCAGCTAGATTTTAAATTATAAAAATATATTTACAAAAAAATCTATTTTATTTTTGAGCCCACTTTTAAAAGCCTCTTTTTAATATCCATGTGCTTCTTCTTGAAAATGTACTGGTATATGTTTGGCGTATATCAATGTGCTCTCTGCTCGACTCTTAATTTCTTATCGATACACACACACACACACCACACAACCAAGATAGTACTCGTTTTCAACACATGGCTTGCTCGAGCTAGTACTCAAAAAGTACTCGTACTTCATGGTTTCTTTCTGTTTGTAACTGAAAATATTACTGTATTGCTTACGGAACTTAAGAATTAGTTTATGTGTATGGAAGCATAATATACAACTATTATACAAAATATATATACAAATATATATAATCTAAAGTTAAGCGCTTTTGTAATGTTTCAAAGAAACGCTTTACAAACATTAATTTTTATTTTTGCTAACATTTTGCTCTTTTTTAACTCTACGTCTTTCTTTACTTTCAACTCTTTAAAGTATCTCAAATATTTTTCTACTCCAACCTTTTCGATACACTTTAGTATGTCATGTCCCAACCACAAACAAGATTCTCGCATGTTTTCCATCTAAAAAGAACAACTTAAACTACAAAGTGTGATAAAAATAAGTTACCACAAGCCTGAATAATAACTATTATAATGAGAACCTTGGAATTTGTAACCTTTCTTTGAATGCATTACAAAAGTTGCCATTGAGTTTCAAAACATACACACACATACACACACACAGTGCAGTAATCTTTTCAATGCCCCACTCTCTTGTGTCTCTCTATCTATCTCTTCTTCAATCTATCTCTATCTCTCCCTCTCTGTCTCTCTGTTTTGCTGTTACCATTGGCTACTTGTACACGTAACACTCGTACAGGTTGTTTTTATATCCCCTTTCTACAGTGGGAAGTACGTTTCTCCTCTACATGTTACGTAACTCATGTTTGTTGAATTATTCTCGTTATTCTGTTCTCTTATCATTTCGTATTTTCTTTTGGAGCGTATCGTATTGTAATTTTTTCAGCATGTGCTCAATGAGAACTTTTCGTAGCAAGTAAAAAATAAAAAAAAAAAAAAAAACATCAAAAAATTTAAAAAAAAAAAACAAAAAAAAATAAATAATGAAAGAAAAGAAAATCCTCAAACCGTACGCCAACATTTGAAGTTGCAAGTCCTGTGTTGCAAGTGGCTGTCACTCTCATGCTAACTGTGATTGAAATTGCGAAGTACCCGCTAAATACATTACGTTTATTTACTATACTCGTATTTGGCTTCTCTCAGGCATGTGGTATGATGGTAAATGAGCTACAATACTCGTATAAGCTATAAGCGCACTTCTAAGGTAAGCTGGTGCACTGCCCAATGAGCTTTTGTTATTATCGTACGTATGTATATTTTTGATCCAAAACATTATCTTGAATTAGTAACAAAGTTAATTAGTCGCTAAGTATGCATATATCATGTATTCTTATTTTTTATTTAAATTTTTATTTGTATTTATTTATTTAATTTTGCCAAAATACTAAAGAAATCAGAGAGATGTCAAGACTGCAAACTAGTGTAAAGCAACATTAAAAATTAATTTAACAGCCTAAAGAACTGAAAGTATTATTTAACATTAATGTTACAAAAATTAGGTGCCTTATAAATGTTCTCTTTTAATTTAAAATAAATGTTAAACACTGTTAATGTCACTTCCGACGCCATTTATATGTATAAAATTTTCTAATTTATTGAAATTGCAGTTTAATTTAAAAATCTCTGCTCTCTTTAGCTGTTATTTAACATATATCATAAACATTTCTGGTATACATGTTGCAAGCAATGTTATTAACATGACTCCTTTTCTTTTTCCATACAAACGAAATATTGTTCTTTCTTTTAATGTATCTACAGGATTACACATGTATTATGTATGACTGTATGCTGATCGAAAAGAAACAACATATGTTAACCAATAAACAAATACATTCACACACACAGCGACAGCAACAACAACAACAATCCAAACAAAAAGAATCCGCAAAGCTATTTAGCTGTCATATTAAAATGTTGAAATTTAAATGCTTGACAGATTTGAGAACTAAATCAAATAGATACACCCAAACACACACACACACACAGCTGCTCATCAGATGCGTTTTAACTGTTGCTTCAATTTTGACTTGTTCTGGATATTAAGTATATAAAAATGTAGCATACTTTTTAGCGCGCGCACACACACACACACAAAAGCACACACAAGCCAGACAGCGTGGTAATGGCGCTGAACTATAACTATACATAACTATATATAAATATATATATGATATATACATATATCTGTACTTATATTTGATCGACCTTTGCAGGCTTGTTTGTATGTACTTAATGTAGTAAGTATTCGCATTGTTCAAGTTTTTTATTTATTTACTTTTGTTTCTGTGTGCGTATCTTGTCTGCGTCTTGCCTTGAGCGCTTACTGAACTAACTTAAATATATATATTTATATTTATAGAACTTTAAAAATTATATATATATTATATACGCGTATTTAAATTATCTGTTTGTTTTTTAATTACAGCTGCTGCGCCAGTAACAAATTTAAAATGCGCTTCAAAATAAAATTTTTGCTGCCGTTTGCTGTATTTATAATTTTATTTTATTATGTTTTGCCCCCCCTTGCCACACAACTGTTTTATTTACATAATTTTTTGATGCCATATTCTTTCTTATTTCAGTTATATTTAATAGCTTCTGCGCGCACATTTCGCTGATGTATTTTTATGTTTAAATTTTAATACAAAATTACTCAGTTTTTATATTTTATTTTACAGCTTCTGCTAACAGTTAACATGGCTTTTACATAGACGCCCCCCAATGTATGCAACACTTTTACTAAATCGCTTCCAGCTTATAGCCTTGTCATATCTATACACAATATATCCTGAAAATTATGCTTAAAGTGCCTTCTAACTAATTTATTCAAGTTTTAAGTGCGTTTTCCCATTTCGCATATGCGCTGCAACAAAATTTTGGGTGCAGCAAAAACTTGTGGCACAACTTTTTTCGTGTGCAACACACAAGCAACAAGTTAAAAGAGATGTAATGAGGAAAACACAAAAAAAAGATAACATGACAAAAAATGAAGGGTAATTGCAGCACACAAATGGGCGTACATGAGGGGCGGGTCATTAATTTACATTTATTAACTCGTGTTTTTGTGTGGCTCTCACTTTTTTTTTGGCTTTTTGTTGGGGCGCCTGTTGAATTTGCATAAAATGAAATTTACAAGTAATTAAGACACACTTGGGTGCCACATTTGAGTTTGAGGGGGAGTCGAAAGGACAAAGAATAGGTGGGAACGCGTTTAGCTAAATAAACAGGATAATGTTCGGTTCATCGAGCACATTGAGGTCCAAGATTTATAACACTTTCAGAGAATTCCATTAAGCTAATTAACATTTATTGCATTAACAGCATATATAAAGATACTTTTGAAATGCAATACAATATAAATAGATGTAAAAACAATATAAGTTTCAAGCACATATTTTGTTGTAGCGCAAATGCAGCAACAGCTTACATTAAGCCTATGCCATTTAATATTTAAAGCAAACTAATTAATATTTTATTTGCCCCACTTTTCTATATATTTACATATACATATCTACTTATATTTTTTCTACTAATTTCATATTTTTTTCCTTTTACATGCTAACACAAACGCGTTCAAACAAAAACACAAATTATAATAATAATGAACGACAAATTATTCCTCAATTTGCATGCAATAAAATTGTATATTTCCAATGAATGAAACAAATCAAAAACAACTCGCACGGATTGGGATTTCAATGGCAAAATAAAATCAAATAATAAACCCAATTACTTATTCACAACACACACACACACATACATACATTTATTTACTTTTCAAATGCTGCATGGATGCGAACTATGAACAAACTGCAAATGCAAAAATCAAACCACAACAACAAACAACAAAACAATGCAAATAATTTTTATCACCCCATTCTTTATCTCTTCTACTCTGGCAAAATCACACACAAACTTATTTACTCTAATTATAATTTAAAAATCTTTCGCTGCGATGCAAATTGCATGTTTTGCCGGCTTTGTGACTATCGATAATTATAGCAAACACTAAAATACCACCTCTAAACGCTTCCTGTGTTATCTACACCGATGCCAGTGGACAGGTACAGTCTCTGCCCTTGGTGAATGCTTGCGGGGCTAACAGACTGTTAGCAGCATGCTAAGCAACTGTTAATGCAACAGCTTTTGCATGTTAGCGTACAGAGCGCTTACTTTAACATTTTACATTAAACATTTGATTTTTTTTTCTTGTGTTTAGTTCTAAGTTCTGTTTCTAAAAGGCAACAAAAACAAACACCAAAAACCATTCAAGACCTGATTAGCTATAAATTGTATTTTATGTTTATAATCTAATAGAAATAAAACACAATTAGAGCAGCAAGTATTTAATATAATAGTGTCAAGTGTCAAATATTGTAAAATGTCTATTTCTATCTATATGTAAAGTAAGATTCATTTTCGGCTTGCCGAAGCACTAATACCCTTCTCTAAAATATCGTAAAAAAAATGACGAGTCCGATTTAAGTTGAAAATATATTTTTATTATATATATTGTAAAGACAAATCAAGCAAATATTGTGACAATGTTGCACGACTCTGCGGACAAGAAGGGTATTCATTTCAACACTCCCTGTGTGAATTGGGTTAATCAAATTAAATGCGCTGCCGCGCCCTAAGGGACAACGACAACAACGCTCGACCATAACAAGAACAACAACAACAACAACAGCAACATCAACAACTATGATTACAGCAACAGCAACGATGAACAAGTGTCGACGACCATTTTGAAGGCGTTGCCAACGTTGTCAGCGATGATGTCAGCGCCCTGACATGGACACACCTTTGAGTGTCAGAGCTGTTAGCAGCTGTTTGCACAACTGTCTGACCCAATACGCACACACCCAACTACCCACCCACCCACATACACAGAAAAAAACATACGCACATACTACAACACCCAAACAACAACTGGCGTCAATATTTGCCCAAGACAATGGCAGCATTAAGTTGAACCCAAACAAAAAATATACAAAAAAAATATAGCAAATAAAACTAAATACTTGTACCTTATAGACTAGCTAATCCGTAATCAATGTTCTCTCTATTTGATACCAAACACAGCCCAGCCGGAACGGGGCGTTTTATACACTCAGTGTCCAATGCTAATGAACGGCACATTTTACATAATTAGGTAAAGAGCGGCGAGCAATTTAAATTTTATTTACATTGAATACGCTTACGATACTCCAGCCACTCCCCCCCTCAATCTATCTCTCTCTCGTTCTCTGTATATCTCTTTCTCTTTTTCTCTCACTCTTGCTCTCTGTTTGAACCAAATTTGTGTGCTTAGCGACACTTTTGATATTAATTACTAAATACTCATTAAATGGTATCGCATTTATCCGCCAATGAGCTTTGAGCTTTCATATGCTTTTAAAGGCGATCGCTGTAATTAAGCTTTAAAGCTTTTGAATTTCAGTTAGCTAAGCCGCTTCTGCGCTCTATTCAAGGCCAAATTTATGTTGTTTGGTTTCATTTTGTTGTTTTCTATTTTATTTTTCCGTTATCTTTACAAATTTGTTAACTGTTTCTTCGCAAACATAAATAAATAAAAAAAACACAGGCGATATTTTTATGGTATACAAAAAATAACATTGCGTATGTATTACGTTCTCTCTCTCTTTTTTCTCTTTCTCTTATATTTCTAGTGCCGCCTATTAGGATATGTAACTGTTACTGCATAATTCAGCCCACTAGAACTTAAGCAATCAATCAAAACGAAAATTATTTTCTTGTATTATACATATGTCGTATACATATATATATATATATATATCGTAACTAAGGCGCGTTCTGAACCTTATAAAATAAAAAGTGAGTTTTATAGACCAATAGCTCTTTCTCGCTCTCCCACTCTGTCTCTCTTTCCATGCTGTGCTTGAAAGCTTCTTGGCTTCTCCATATATACCGTTGGCTCTTTCAAAAACTAAGTTTTAGTTGTCCAATACTTGCTGCTTTAAAGGTGTTTTATTTCCACATTGATTTATGGATTTCCTTAAGTTCGACTTAAAGCTTTTGTGGCAAACTTTATTTTTAAGCTTAGCATTTAAGTTTTTTTTTCAAATCGTGAACAAAACAATTTATGTTTAGAACACACACTTTTCTTATTACCATAATTTTAATGACTCCGAACTTCACGCTATAACACCGAGAAATCTAGAACACATAGAAGCGACCCATTTTCCAGGATTCAATCACAACAAAAACACACACAAAAAAAACATATTTTGAAGAGAATTTTAAATTTATTTGCGCCGCCATATTATTATTTATTCTCCTACTGCCTTTAAGATTATTTAAGTCAACAAACTAGTTTAACATACGATTAATGTATTTATCATGAATTGAAAAATCCTGTTAACTATATTATTAAACAGCGACTAACAATGAAAAAACAAAACCAAAAAAAGAAAATGTACAACAAGCGTAATAAATCTAACAACCATTAACAATTCTAGTGTATCATATAATTATTATAAGAATATAACTAATTTGTGCTCTTTTTCTTTTCTTTTTCTGCTCTTCTCTTTTTTTCAAACGATAAACCGAATAATACCCAACAAAAAAAATAAAAAAAAATATGTTTCAAAAACACCCCGAAAACTATTCAACAACCACAAAATTTAATTATTATTTTTGTCAATTGGTTTGTTTACTACGTTTGCATCCTGCCATATCCTAAAAAACAAAACACATAAATCAAACAAAAATTCTCATGTTGTTTATGCAAATAAACAAAATTCTATATAGTTACTGGACACCCTCCCGGTGTGCCAAGATTTTAATAGATCTATGTGCAGTCGGTTAAATTGTAGATTCGTTCATTTAACTGAAGGTAAGTGCATGTGCTTAAGTTTATTTAGTTTTTAGTTCTAGCGTTTTAGTTTTAGTTTTAGTATTTAGTTTTGTTGCTTTTAGTGCTTTTCTTATAGCGATTGTTAAATGAAAATTCCGTTTTACGTTTCGTAGTTGAGAGAAAATATCAAATTAATTTCCCTACTTCTTTTTGCAGAATTGGCTACCTTATCATTTGATATTCCCATGATTTTTTGTTTTATTCTTTTTTAGGTTCTATCAAATTACAAGAAATTACACACACAAAAATACACGCAAAAAATAAATAAAATTGTTATTACCTTTTTACACAATGAATTGGATTTCGATCAAACTTTTTCTAGCAGAAGTTCTAGGAGTTCAAGTTTAAATTCAAGATCAAACTCAACTCAAGTCCGTTTTCATTTGCGTCAAATCCAATGAATATTCAAAACACATTCAATATTGCTCACATTAAACTCAAGTTTGAGGCGTAATTAAAAACTTCGGTTACACTTAGATCAGCCGCTTTAAAGCATCAAAAAAATAAAAATAAAATAAACAATTATTTTTATAATTGCTTTCACTGTTTATCTAATAATAACTTCATAATAAAATCCCATAATACATTTCATTTACCAATTACTAATTGATTATTCTCTTTACTCTTACGGCCCTTCCCTCGCTCTCTAGATGACAAGGTCGAGGTGATTGATCAACGTGTTGCTGTCTGTCGGGATCATGCCAATAGCCAGTGCCGTCGCAAGCAGTGTAAATACTACCATATACCGATTGTCCTGCCGCCGGCCAATATAATGGCCGCCATGATCACCAATCCCAGTGAGCAGCAGGCGGCGGTCGCAACAACAACGGCAGCAGCGGTTGCTGCTGGCTATAACAACAGCAACAACAATTTGATCATCATTGAGCCGCATCAGCAACAACAACAGCAACAGCAGCAGCAGCAACAACAACAACAGCAGCAACAATACAATTACAACAACACTAACTACTATCACAGCAACACGAATAAAACAGCAGCAGCCACACACGTCAGCAGCATGTATCAGCAACATCAACATCAGCAGCAGCAGCATCAGCAGCAGCAACAACAACAACAGCACATTACTTATCACTGCAACTCACCGTATTCCCCCTCGTCGGCGTCCTCATCGTCGTCCTGTTCGATAGCCACGTCACCAACACTGTCGTCGGCCACGACGCTGTCCACTACATCGACGGCAACAATGCCCACAGCGCAGCAACAATATGCTGCTGCTGCTGCCGCTGCACCAACGGCATATCTCAAGGCGCCCGCCTACTATACCGATGCCACGCCCACTCTGGTGCTAAGCAGCGATTACAACTCGAACTGTATACCCATTCAGGCAGCGCCCTTCATCTCGCTGCCGCAGCAACATGTGCTAAAATACACGACACCGCAGCAGCAGCAACATCACAACATGCTGCACCACCAGCAACACGCGTATGTGGGTCATCATTATCCGGTGGTGGCCACCACAGTGGCTGCCCTGCCGGCCACCACAATCACCGTTACACCGGCCACAATAGCCGCGCCCTCATCCTGCATCTAAATATCCACACAACAACACTTACACTCACACACACACCCAAACAAAATTCGAATAAAATTTTGATGCAAATTAAAGGTTGATATGAACTATTTACAAGAGCAACAAATATTAGGGGGAAAATACAAAAATAAATAACAGCAAAATAAAAAGAACAAAAGCAAATATTATATATTGAGAACTCTACAGAACTTTTTCGTACGTATAGCAAGACTTTAACGTAAGTGCGTTGTAAGCATCAGATTTACACAGAATCGACATCCATAAAGAGAAAACATTGAGTGACAACTCTACAATATTAGAGAATCCACAAAAAAGTATATATATAATAAAATTTAACAAAAAAAATGTTTAGTGTTGTTAAATGAGAAACATAAAAATTAGCAATTTAAAATTGAACTTAATGAAAAAAAATAAATAAAACTAAAAATAAAAATAAAAATAAAAAACCAAAATGGGAAAACGCAGTTGCATTAAAATTAGTTACAAACTATTTTAAACTCTAGTGTTCCATATTTCAATGCAAATACAAATAAAAGTAAATAATTATTATAATACCAATAAAAATAAACAGTTAGTGAGAGGAGTGTTAATATTAGCAGTCGGTAAGCCTAAAGAAAAATCTACAACAGTTTACATGAAAAATAGTCAAAATTAATCAAAACGAGAGAAATTCATAGGCCATAGTTAAGCAGCAATAACAAATACGAGTATGTTAAAACAACAAAAAACAAAACATAAAAAAGGCAAAAAAAAATATATAAGTACAGTCACGTCCTATTTTTGCAACAACGATTTACTACAAAAACTTAAAAAGCAGATAGAATGAAATGCGCTAGGTAAACGATTTCAAAAAGATTTTTTTAAAGATACAAAAAACCATATTCCTTTTTTTACATTTTATAAACGAACAAGTGAATCAGCAAGCACAGCAAACAAAAAACAAAACAAAACAAACAAAAATGGAAATAAAATGTAATAAACATATTTTTTTATATACAAATTACAATACACAATACGAAATCGAAGGCATCAGAATAAAGAAGACGCAGACGAAGCATCAAAAACAACACTAAAATTATAATCAAATCTAAACAGTAAGCATTTTTTGCATAAGTAAAAACAAGGAAAAAAAAAACAACTAAAACGTAACAAAAAATATGTAAATTAAAACACTGAAAACTAAATTTTTTAAAAGTGTATTATTAATTTAGCTGAAATCTCTAGAAAAATGAAATAATTTTAAAAGCAAACATTTCATATAACACTCAGCCATAACACACACACACACACACACACAAAGAAAAACACAAACAAAATTGTAGCAACAAAATTTAAAAAAAAATTTAAAAAAAACTAACGTACTGTATCTTCCTATTCAAAATTTGTAAGCGTAAAAACCATTAAAATTAAAATAAATATATATATATTATATATATGTTTGCAAAATGGTCTTACAAGTTTCATGCTGATTTTGATTTACAGTTTGTAAATTTAAATTTAAATAAATTATATTTAATTTTTGATAACTACAAAATACACTAAAAAAAACTAAAGCAGAACATAACAATTACAATAATTAAAAAATGGAAAAACTACTTATTATATATACAACATATGTATATGCATATATTTATGTATATACGCGTATAATACAAGAATATATAAATATATATACTTATATATACATATATATATATATATATAAATATATATATAACGGCAACTAAAAAATGAAATGTGATCTTTTAAAGAAACAAAACAAAAAAAGTAATAAGAGAAATCAATAAAAACCATAAACAAAAAGAAGAATAAGAACAAAAAATCATTATTTAATGAATGAGAATTGACATCAACTTATTTGTAAAGCAAAAGAAACTGGATAAAGGTAAAAACATTTAATATAAATATATATATTAAATAATAGCAATCAATATTAGAAAAGTTTCTGAAATAAATACAAACGAAATAAAAATAAAAAAATAAATAAATGTAATTTTAAATCGGTTCCATTAATCAACACAAAAAAAAAGAGGAGTAAAAACACATAAATAAATTAGCGATGTGTGAACAACACAAATATACATAAATAACTAAAATAATAATAACAATAATCAACATAAGCTAAGATCGTTCAAAGTTTTAAGCGTAATACTTAAGCTTAACATATACATATACATTTAAGGGCTGATTATAATATACGGAAATTTGTTATTTCTTTCTAATTTCCTACACAACATTGCTTGTCTCCGAACCTTATTTACTCCTTTTATTCCTTAACTGATGTCATAGCTATCTAAAAATTTCCACAATCATATTGTATTATCTTATCGAATACCCTTTTATGGGACATACTCATACACTAAGCACCCTATCCTTCAACTATTAAGCCTAAACACAACTTAACCAAATGTTTTATAGAAATAAACCCATAGAAACCTAAAACAACAACAACAACTCCAACAAAAATGCCTAATAAGTTTCCGTCCATTATAAGCAGACCTTAAATCTATGTGAAACCACAACAACAACAACAAGAACAAGCAGCAAGCAAGTGGAACGATTAAGCCAAGTTGTATACAAGCGAACGTTTATAAACTAAAAAAACACACACACATATTACAAACAAATTAAAAGTAAAAAAAAACAAAAAAAAACACTTTACAACAAAATAAATACATATTCGTAGGTACTTAAACTCAACACAACACTAAACTCGAAAACATTTTAAACAGTTACTAACACTTATGTAATAAACAATTGGAGGAAAACAATAAGCTGCAAAATAGCAAAGAAATACAAAAAAACAAGAGTTTTGTGTAAAGAAAAAAAAACACATAAATGTTCTAAAAATAAAAGTTTAGTAATTAAGAAGAAAAATTAAGATTTAATGGAAGAAAAACGTAAAAAATGAAAACTACTAAAATATGAACTTAGAATCTGTGTATCATAAGATGTTTAATTAAGCAATTCTCAAACTTTGTTTACCAGCGATCATCCAGAATGTCGTGAGTTGCGTGTTAATGTAGCGTGACACGCGTGTAGAATACGAGAATCTCTCGAACGTGTAAACTAGAAACGAAACTTTTATTTGCCTTAAAGTTTTATCAAGCAAAAGTCATGATATCATGTGCGTTGATTGATCAATACTTTATATATTTAACAAATATATATTGAATAATTTTAATTGAAACTAGTTTTTAATTTGTTTAAATTTACAAATATACATAATTACATACATACATACATCAGCATACAGCAAAACACTTAACACTTATGTAATACATGACGCTTGTACATGGCGCATTCTTAAAAAAAAAAAAACAAAAAAATTATAATAATATAATTATAATAGCGGAACCATAATAATTAAATGTAACAATATATTGTGTAGTCTTTTTCAGCATAAGTCATAGTTATTATTGTTAATTTTAGTTTATATATTTACACATATATACATAATATACATACATATATATTAGATTATTATGATTATTAATTGTGAATATGATGTGATGTGTTTATTGAAAAGTAAAGAACAAAAAAAAAATGAATCAATGTTGCAACGTAAAGAAACAAACAATTTATTGTACTACAAACAAACCCAAAAAAAAAAAATTAAGAACGAACAAAAAATGAAATGAAAGAAAACTAAAAAGTAACTAGGTGTGAAAACAAACAAACAAAACCTAAGCGTGCGTAAAAAAATTAATTTGTAATTTTAATTTAATTGTATGTACAAAAGTACACTACATACATAATTATATTATACATACCCGTGTGTATGTGTATATGTTAACTGTAAGTAGTCATTATTCATTTTTGTCAGGTGATATCAACGAATTTTTCTATATGTTTTCTACGGCTGAACGTATCCTTCAAGACGTAGCCCCCGGATCTATTGTTTAAAATGTTTAACTCTTAAGTTTACAAAAGTCTCTCTCTATATAAGTTTTTACGTTTTTTTATAATTCATTTGATTATTATTTTATGTTTTTGTGATATTCATAAAAAGTTGTTTGTTGTTACTTTTCGTTTTTTTTTCTGACTCATTTGTTTGTGTGTTCATATTGTATATTTTTGTAGTTTGTTTTTACATACATGCAAACGTACTAAACGTGTGTATTATTTTGTATTTAACATATATACTTATTATTATATACATTAATTAATGAACTAGTATATACAATTACCTATACATATATACAAAACAATGATGAATTGAAATAATAGTTCTTAAGCTGCAGTCATGCAATGAGCGAATTGGGAAAAATCTTACGAATTCACGAATTGACACTGTGTAAACGGGCAAAAGTGAACTAGAGATACTTGCGGAAAACTGAAAATCGATGAGGAAATGATGTAACTCCGTTTACAGAACGTTTGGCAACGATTATGACGATGATAATGATAATGATGATAAAAATGATGATGATAATTATACTCCTAAAAACGAACATTTTTTAAAAATATTTAATAAACAAATCATTATTAACTATTATTATATTTATTATTATAAAGCAAATTTAGTTATTATATACATGTAAAGAACAAGATGAGCAAAGATGATAAATAAAGAGATGCACAGCAAACAGCGTAATTTTGTTGCAGTTGCGAATAAAATACACACAACCACAACTAAGTAACAACAACTACAACAACAAGAACAAGTTGAAGCTAAGGCAGAAGATGTATGAACGAATATGGTAAATAAAATTCAACATTTAAAGTTATTTAGAAGTAAAGTAAAACATGAAAAACAAACAACAAAAAAAAACAATGAAATACAATAAAAACAAAAAATAAATTCCAAAAAATAAAATTGTCTTTTTATTGTGCATGGAAAAAATATAAAAATAAAATTTCAGCACACAAATTTCGCTATTTAGCAGAGCAAGGTTTCGATCCTCGGACCTCTGGGTTATGGGCCCAGCACGCTTCCACTGCGCCACTCTGCTTGTTGAGCAGTCTGTGGCAAAGACAGCTCATGTGCGAAACGAAATCAACCCTAGTTGTCTGGCCTTATAAAATATCAAAGCATATGAAAATCAAAAGTGAATATAAAAAAGCAAACATTTTATTTATTTAAATTTCCATTTTTTTATGTGCAAAAATAATTAAATTTTTTTTAAATAAACTAAGCAACCGTTAATAAAGCCAATTTGGGCATTATTTAAATAAAGAAAATTATAATAAATGAAAATAAAAGCAACCATTAGCCGCTAGAGAATTCACGTACAACCTCATATAAAAACCAAACACATTATTTTTGCTTAACCGCAATAAGCGGAAAAAAGAGAAAAAAACTGAAAAAAGTCAAAGGAGCTCGCTTCAAATTTTTTGCCAGCCGCAGAACGGTGGGTACGGAGGTTGCAGGGTTTTTGGGGTATGCTAAGCGCACGCATGCACACGTAAATTCCCCAGGTGCCAGTGTTGGAAAAAACGACATCAGCCCGGCACATGGCAGTGAAAAATGTGCTGGCGAAAAAGGAAACTTGCCGCTGCCTGCAGTTTTTTCGCTCCGCCTGTTTTATTTTTTTAGCTCGAATTTTTCCTTTCTCTTAAAAGAAGTTGAAGGTGAATAGCCACACACAGGCACACACACACACGCACACACTCTTGCACACACACTGGAATGCAAGTTGTCTATTTCACACACCAACGCGTTGCAAAAGCGACAGCGACAGTTCCCTGGAGGTGCCGAGGAGCAAGAGGATAAGTTGCAGTTCCTTTAGTGCCCAACTCTCCCGGTCCCCCTCTCCCTCTCCCTCCCTCACACTCTCACTGGCGTTGACAATGGGGCTGGCGTCGCTGTCATTGTCGCTGCGATATGGCGCCAAGCTGGCAACAGTTGCAATTAGTTGCATGCGCCACAAAATATTATACCCCGGTTGTCGCTTTGGCCCACGCCCACACGCCCCTCCCTACCACCACCATCCAAAATGTAATTAATGCGTGTAAATTACGGCATTAAAACGATTTCTAAGGTGCACAAGCTCTAAGGATCCCACAGGTAAATAGCTTGAGAAGAACATTTATCTATCAAAAGCTTTATAAATTTAATGTTGATATTAAAAGGGCATAGTAATTTTAGCAAATTTTTATAAATTTAAAAGCTAAATAACAATGTTAGAATAAGTGTGCGATATATTAAATGTATATCGTATAAACAAGTAAGACCGGTCACGAGCCTAATTCACCAAAGTCTTGTAAAAGTCTGTAAGGATATAGTCGAAAAATCAGTCAATTTTTGACAAAGTTATGGGATTTGGAAATATGAAAGCTATGGAACCGGAAGCTTTAAATTTAGAAATTTTTCTCAATTTTGACCCGTCTGAATTTTTCTTTTAGAATTGTTTTTTATGCCAAATTCAACCGATTAAAAATATAAAATTAAAATGCAAAATATTTGAACAAATATGTTTTTTTGAAAATCAATAAAAGGTTATAATAAATTTGGAAAAAGCAAAAAAAGAGCCGATGCTGTAAAATTTAAAATTCCCAATCAATATTTATCATATATAAACTTCCTTATAAGAATTTGTTGTTTATTAGGCGAACTATTAATGGGATAAGTCTACTTTTATTTTGTATATTCTGCAACAATACCAGAAGTAATTACGTACATGGATAGTCGGTCATTATGATGTCAGTGCAACTCTCTGGCATATAATTACACGTACATCCCTGGCGGAGACATTGGCCGCAAATCCCTTATTTAATTGGCCAAACTATAAACATAGACAACATCAATTAGGGCAAGTGAGGTTATGGTCGTAGCATAAAAATTAACACAGAAATTGCTTTATTATACAACCACACACACACACACACACACACACACACACACGCACAACACGGATGCGACCGTTGCCCAACTCGAAAACAGCGCTCAACCCTCTCCGACCAGCTGCCCCGTAACCCTTCCCCTCCCTCCTCGTTGAGCTCACCCATCACGCACCAATTGACAATGAAAGTACGTTGGCAAGCTTGGGAGGTCGCGTGGGGTTTTCACATGATGTTGTTAATGATAATGCCGCTCGACTCTGACAAACGCTTGGCCAGGCAACTGAGGGAGCTCAGAGGGATCTGAGGGGGTGCTCAGAGGGCAGCTATCTGAAAGTTGCGGCCTGACGTTGATGAGACATGTGGTGCGGTCGTCGGGCGTCGTAAAAATCATTTCACGTTATACATTACACGTTACGTGGCGTTTATGTTTACGTCATTGTTGTTGTCGTTGTCGTTGTTCTTATCCCTGTCGCTGTCAGTGGCGACGTTGTCCTCACGCGGCAAACGCATCAAAAATTTAATTGTCGCTTTAAGTGAGTTTAAACGCAAGCAGGCTACCTATGAGCGTGCTCGACTAGCTGATGCCCTGTAAAGCATCATAATCGTTAAATCGCACTAAAAAATGTTGCCAAACAATTTCATTATTAAATAATTTTTTGATTATATCATTTTAATTTCATCTTAAAACAGTAAAATGTCTTTTTTTATAAATACATATTAAAAGAAAAAGTTATACATTTTAAACAATTGAACAAGTTTTTCGAATATTTTTATTATTTTTAATTTATATTTAATCGTGATATTTAAATTGTAGCGTTGAACCGGAAAGTATTAATTATGAATACATTTTATATATTTATATTTATATATAAACATTTTTTTTTATTTTGTGATGCAAAAATTAACACACTGCAAATTTTATCAGGGTATAAAAACTCAAGCGAATGCAATTGAGCTGAATGGAGACAGAGAGCGAGCTCATTAAATTAATTTAATCACGTTAATTAAAAATTGCTGTAGCAAACACACACACACACACATCATCATCATCACATCCACACACATATTTAAGCCGAGAGCCATTTGTTTTTAGTAAATTTTAATAGTGACAGTCAAAATATTTACAACACTTTGCACATCCCACCTGAAGGCATCAACATTAATGTGACTCTCTCTCTCTCTCTCTCACTCATTTCACTTTGCCTTGTCTGGCTAGAAGAAGAGCTGCTTTTCAAAAGCTTGGTCATGTCAAGTTTTTGTTGTTGTTGTTCCTGCTGAGTGGTTTATGTGTCAATAATTGACCTTGGGTGTTTTGTGTTCAGTTTTTTTAGTTTGTTATTATTTTAAAGTGAACTCTTTCTCCCAGAGTCATTAATGGGTTAAATTTAATCTTAAATTTTTTAAAAAATATTTGATTTATTTTATTAATTATTGCCCAAGATGAGGTGCAAGAGTGCAAAAAATTTTAAATATATATTAGAAAAATTATTAACATTATAATAACTTTTTCTGAACTCCATCTTTTGTCCCTCCTCTCACATTAATATTCATTCCTTCTTAAAGTGAACCACACCTAAAGATATCCTGTTCAAATTTTGAAGCTGTCGTAACTCTATAAAAATTAACTAGTAATTATGTTTCGGCACTAAAGAAGAAGAAAGGGCGAGGAGGCAGACCGCAAACTTAATTTTACAGTAACCAAACGCTTGAATTAACAGGAACAACAACTGGCGGCAACAACTGGTGGGGGGGCGGGGCGGAAACGGAGGCGGGGGCAAAGGCATTGGCCAGCCGTGTAACCGAAATGCAAGTTAACTGCCCCGTCAACCTCAGCCCCACACTCAGCAAATGCCGCAGTTCAGTTTGCCACTAAATTCTGTTAAGTTTTGTCCAAAGTTTTTCGAAAGGAGTCGAAAGGGATGCGACGGGCAAGGAAACTTATTGGGTAGCTGCTCATGAAAAATTTAACAAGAGGCAAAGGCAGCCAAGAAACTTAAATTTTATTGCCTATAAAGACGCATTAACTTATGCCAAGGGGAGTACCCCCAGCCCCCGGAAGCGGAAGTAGCAGTCAGTGGCGTGGGCGTGCGAGCGAGATAGCAAGCGTCTGATGTGCGTGCGTAAATTATGTGCAGGGGGGAAAGAGGGAAAGGGGTTTCGCCAAAGGTGAAATGAATGGCTTACCTTGCATAACGAGGACAAATTAGTGCAGGCAATAGCTCGAGTTTGAGGTTAGGTGCTGCTCGGGATTGAGGTTAGGTGAGTCTGGGGCTGAGCAAGATAAACTCAACTTGGCGAGGCATAAATTGAAGTTCGGTTTTAGCCAACGCCTGCACTTTTCTCTGGCTGCTGCTCTGGTTCTGGTTCTGCTTTTTGGTTTTGGTTTTGGTTTTTTGGCCGTTTCATTGTTTAGCTCGCAAAAACTTTTTCTGAATTGATCAGCACACAAATAAAAGGAAATATGGGAGAAAATCTGGCATCCTAATTGAAATGCTGCGCCTCCAGGTGGGCTGCACAAAGCGGCAACTTAGACACAAAGCGGCTTTACAACTTTTTGATTGGGCAAACAGCCGGAAAAGAAACTCGACGAGAAACCACTTAAACTAATAAATTGTCCAAGAGCAAGTTTTACAAAAAAAAAAATTAATAAAATAAAATCCGATGAAGGGGTTAAAAAAATGATTACATTATCAAAGAAGTTAAATATCGGATATATAATAAAAAAATTATAATTAAATTAACTTTCTTGGAATAAGATTGGTTTATGAAAGGTTAATATTTACATTATTTTTAAAGCTAATTTAATTTTTAATCTCAATCTAATCTTTTAATTAAGCAGAATTTTTGAAATTTCTTAACTCTCCTTAAATCTCCTCAAAAAATATTTTTAAAATATTTTATAAAAGCAAAATTTAAGTTTTATGACTGACTTTTTCATAATTGAAATTATGTCACCATTTTCATTTATTTAAAGAATATATTTGTTTGAAATATTTTAAAAACTTGCTATCGATATTTCTTATACAATTAAATTAAAAGACATACAATTTTGTATATAATTTTTGTATAATTGTAATTTTTTGTATAATTTTAAATCGAATCTACAGCCTCTGGTCGCACAGGAGTGCCAAAGGAATGCCACGGAACTTTCACCCCGTGCTGTTGGCAGTGCGGCAAGTGCGCCAGGTGGGTTGCACCCACTTTCTATATATAATTGCTGCCACATTTTTTACCCTCGATGTCTGCAGAACTTTGTCCAACAGTAAATTTGCATATTTTGTTCGTGCGGTGCTCGAAAAGAACTTAAATAATGGGAACTTGGTGCAGTTTTGGGGAACATAAACTTTGCTTAGCGAGAAGCAATACCCCAATAAAATGCATTGCAAATAAACAAAACGAGAAATCTGTGAATAATGTTTTGCGATATGAAAATCGCACTGATTTAGGGGCTGAAATTTGTTGTGCCATTTATTTTGTGCGTTGCCCACCTAGGGAAGGGGGAAACCCAGACACAGTTCCGAAATGGCCAGACAAAACAGTTTTTTTTTTGTTTTTAAGCTTACCCCTTGAGCCGACACATAAATAACGGTAAAGTTTAAAGCAAAAAAAATAATGGTTCAAGGTTGGAATGTTATTTGAAATAGTTGGGCATGAGGTCTTGACTAACATTCAGTTTAGCAATATAATAAAATATTGTTAAGACAGCAAAAAATTACTTACATCAATTAAAACTAAATTAAATTACAATGCAAATTTCAGCTTAAATTGTAATTTAAACAAAATTACCTATAATATCATATTCAATTTAGGAAACCAAATTTGGAGTTAAAGACTTCAAGAATTTGATAACGTTTACACCTCGCTATTGCGCATTGTTTTTCTCTGAGTGTATTTAAATCTTTTTTCTTTTGCAACAAAAGCTTATTCTGCTACTAAAATATAGTTTTCACCTTAAAACCTTAAAATACGCACATAGCTAATTACCTAGTACCACAAATGCGTTTAAGCCAATTTCATATTTTATTTTATTTCAGGTCGATGTGAGTGCCACGTTTTTTGAGGTTCTGGCCTTATGATATTTTAATCAGAGTCTGGCATAGTTTCGAGTTAAATGAATTCTCTGTTGGTTCTGTTGAGTTTTAGCACGCCAAATGCAAAAATCTCATAAAAATGGCAGCAGCGCTTTTTCGTTGCATACTTTGTGGCGCCTCCGCGGTGCAATGAAACGAAACCTAATGCTCCCGGAATGCACTGCGGCATAGAATTTTCCATTTTATTTCATTTCATTTCATTTTTTTCTCGCTTACTTTCACAGGTAAACTGAGAAGCGCGGAGGAAGGCGGCGCGAACAAACTGAGCGCTGAATTGACTAAATTAACTGAAGCTGGCGGAAAAGTTTGTTTGCCTTTAGACGTTTGCTTGACTGCTAGAGAGAAAAAAATTATATAAAATAACGCGAGTGAAACTAAAAACTTGGCAGCGAGCAGGAAGAGAAGGACTTGCTAAAACTGTTTGATTGTGCACAAAAGATTTACGTTAAATATTTGATGCTAAAATTATGCAACGCCGCGTTGGGTAATCGTCGAAATGCACAAAACCGTTTTAGTTTTGACTTTGGCATTGCACAGCCAGAGGTCAAAGCGTAGATAAACGTTGCAAGAGTTTGCGCTGGGCGCAGTTGGGTTAAGCTTAAGTTTATTCCAATGGACAGCAAGCAATATTTCTGCTTCACTCACTCACATGCAAACGTTAAGCCAGATGAACGCGCAAAAGCTTCAGCAGATCACTTGCCGCACTTCTCTAACAACTACAACTCAATGCTACCTTTTTAACTGTTCGCACTCTCTCTCTCTCTTCCTTGTGGTGCTCTATTAGGCGACCCTTGAAATTGAAGTAAATAGCAACTGAAATAACTTTAGTTTTAGCTCGGATTACGCAACAGCTGCTGCTAAAATTGAAATGTGATTGACAGCATTGGCTAGCTGACACTTTTTGGCCTGGCTGCAATGTCAGCCATTGCCAATTTGATACATTGCAAAGCTGTTGCCGAGACGAAAACAAAAGCACTTGAATTTTCAATTCAAATTGTGCGTGAAAGAGCGAGCAACAATAGCACTAAGCCTGACAGTACCAACAACAACAGCTATGTAACTGATATGTGCGAGTTTTTGGGAAAGTGAGAAGTTGGCAACAATGCGAAAATCTAGTTGACAGCCAATCCGAGCAAACGTCAAATAGCAGTAAGAGACGTCTCCACTGATTTTGATGCACGGGATTCTCGCAGACGGCGGAGTTATTGAAACCTTTCCGTGCCAGACAGCAGCAACAACAACAACAACAACAACGCAGTTGCAACTTTGCTACTTTTGCATAAAATATTGAGATTCCATGTTAAGTGGCACTTAATGCAAATGCGGTCAAATGTCGCCGCAGGGGGCACGTTCGACAGGTTAGCCACAGCACAGCAAAAGTTAAGACGAGATTTTGCCGTTTGCCGTTTGGTGTTGTTTTATTTTTGGAAATTTCCATTGAATACACTAAAATTTAACAGGGGGTGTGGGCGTGGCTAGACAGCACAAAATCTAACAATTGTTTTAGTTTGCAAATAATTTGGAAAATTTTAAAAACTTGGCAGTTTTTATAATACGAATAAAATAAAAGCATTATCATAAATTCATTAAATTATTTAAATATACTTTTCGGTAACAGTAAAATAGCTTTGTTGTGATTTTACATAATTTAATTAATTTTTTGGCTTAATTTTTAAATTTATTTAAACAACAAATTGGAAAAAAGAATTTTTTAAATTTTGTATAATTATTTTTTAATTTTATAATTTTATTTTTATGGTATAAAAGATGTCAATTTGATAATAGTAATACATTAATTTATTTATATATTAAACCCAAGTTTTTTGCATCTAAATTCATTTAAACAAGAAATTTACAGTTTTTGATGCTCTAATACTTGTTTGTATTATTTTAATATTTTATTTACTTATTTCGTTTTGAAAGCCAAAGAAAATCCATTTAATTTTTTAGTCAAAGTGTTTTATTTTCAATGTTGGTTTCAGGCTAACTCTTGAGTATCAGGTTAGAGTCTTTGAAAGTGTTATATTTCAGTGTACACATTCTAATTGAATAACAAAAAACAAATTTGTGCAGTGTTCAGCTGGGAGTGGGTCAACTCGGTGAACTCTAGACGAGGAGGTCAAATAATACAACTTTCGCATGTAGCTGGCAAATGAAAACAAGACTTTGAACCTCTTTAACTTGCAGCCATGCAAAAACTGCAGGCTGTCAACTGCATGCACACACACAAACACACACGCACACACACACACGCACACAAATAACATGAGCAGCTGGGGCAACTAGAAAACTGAATCCGAAACTGAATCCCGTTTGCCGTGCGGCGGCTGTGGCAAATGTGTTTGCATTTCAGGTGTCAACGGCAAAAACACATACAGCTTTGTTGCAATAACAATAACAATAACAAAATAACAGAAACATAAAAAAACAACAACAGAAACGAAATCCTCTGCCTGAATTTTCAATACAATGAAAACATTTTACTTAGCAGCCACACACAAAAATTCGTTTAGCTCGAAAATTTTTGGACACGAAACAAAATGGCAGCCAAACGGAC
The DNA here is from genome assembly GCA_004143825.1 of Drosophila micromelanica. Lineage (NCBI taxonomy): Eukaryota > Metazoa > Arthropoda > Insecta > Diptera > Drosophilidae > Drosophila > Drosophila micromelanica. The sequence goes on along the minus strand of SCDY01000064.1, from coordinate 59,980 downwards.
GAGGGGGAAGAGGTGGGGGCGGGGGTGCGGGTGTGGGTGGGTGCGCAACAAGCAGTATGTGAGGTTAAAGCTGCTGCTAAAAAGAAATTGTGTGTGTTTGAAATGCAGAAAACTTGTTTCAAAGGAACACAAGCAGAAAATAAAATAGAACATTTAAAGCATGTTTTAGGCAGGATATTGTTTAAGCCAATTTTACTTTTCTGCATTTAAGCATAGTTAAAGTTAAATTATATTAATTTTTAACTTGCAATTTGTTATTTTTAAATTAATCATTTTTGTTTGTTTTTTTAACTGCATCAATAATTCGTTCTAAATCATTCTTTTTCTCAAACATTTACCAGAAAATAAAATAAATCAACACTTTCTAATAACCTTTTTTTTTTGGTGCACTTTGTGTAAATTCAATTTAGCAAAAATCACAAATAGAAACTCAACTCATTGCGATTTGCACTCAAACAGTTGTGTCTTTCCTGTTTTCCTTCACTTATTTTCCGATGTTGTTTTCTTTTTAATACCCTTGCAGCGGGTATTACAATTTTCCATTAAATGAAGTATCTCCTAATATACTCCAAATATATGAGCAAAATAATTTCGATATAAGCTCACTATAACATTTGAATCCCATAGGAATAAATACAAAAAAAAAATGATATTTTTCACTTAACTTTTTCAATTTGTTTGATCTTTGCAATAAAGAATGTCACTGTGCTCTGAAAGTTTAATGTGTACCAATGTCTTAGAAACAATCAATTGAATACTGCATTTAAATTTCTTAAATTGTTATTTTTTGTTTGACTTGTGTGAATTTCTTAAATTGTAATTTTTTTTTTGTATTGTTTTTTAAGACCATCTTACAGTCTATCTAGTTATTAAACCGTCTCCAGCAGAAGCTTTCACAAAAAAAGAAATTAATTATTTACTAATTAATTTTTTGAAATCAAAAAGGGTATTTAGTCTTCTACATCACGAAAACAGGCTTTTCTTTTTTTTTGTATTTTGGTATTTTGCTATCTCAACTACCTGAAGTGAGCTTTTGCACAAACAGAGACGACACTTCTTCAGCTTCAGCTTCAGCTGCGTTTTATCTACGACTCGATTTTCCGAGCGTTTAAGCAAGAACAACAACAACAACAACAACAAGTGGGAGACAGCAAGTAAACAGAAGTCCGAATCAGGGTCGAGGGGTGTCCAGCGCTGTACTTTCGTCCTTGCTGCAATCCGCACTAAATGACGCTCGAGGGCAACGACAAGCTATTGTTGTTGCCGACGCCGACGCCGCTGCCGCCGTTGGCAGCGCTGCTCTGCTCAAAAGTCAAAAGGCTACGCCTGGCAGCGACTAACTGACTTTGGCTTTCAGGTATAATTAATCTTGTTTAGCCGTTGCTGCTGCCGCTGCCTATTTTGTGCTGCTTCTTCTCAAACAGGTGAAAAGAGCATATTGGGTTTGTGTACTTGATATTTTGAATATATTCAGATTTGTGAGCAAATCTACAGTTTTAAGGCAAGATACATCACATTTTTCAGAGAGATTACTGATGATCACAAAGAGTCAAAAAGAGTCAACAATTTTGGCTAATAGTTTTTTGATAACATACTTTAAAAACTAAAAATCTTACAACATTACAGAAATATATAATTTTTCGAAAATAAAGTAATAATTAAAACCGTTTTTAACTATTTTACGACGAAAACGAGTATTGGCTAGTCGGTTAAACCCGACTGCAGTCGGTTACTGCTTGTTACCAGCTGTTGTTGTTGTTGTTTTTGTCTGTCACCCGACGCTTCTGTTTGTTTGTCTTTGGGGCTGCTCCTTGAACAGCGACAGGAGCCAGCGCCCGTCGCTATCGTAATGTATTTAGAACGAGTTTAATTTGCTCGACAACACATTTTTCTTGTGACCCATCCAACCTGACCACTCTCTTCCTCTTCCTCTTTCCACTTTCTCTCTCTCTCTCTCTCTTTCTCTCTTTTCTTACGCTTGACTGCTGCTCGCCGGCCAGGTTAACTATTAATTTTGGGGGCCCTGAGCAAGATTAACGAGTGCATGATTGCCTCAAATTGTCCGCCCAGCCCCGCCCACAACTCTCTATAGTTAATAGTAAAATTCGTCGCATACTTCAAGGCGTTTCGCAGCTCAGCTCAGCTCGGCTCAGAATAAAATTTATTTTTGCCCATTGCAATTTTGTCGCCATTTTGTAAGCTGTTCTTTGTTTCTATTTTATCTGACCCTGTTCTTTATTTTGCCTCCTTTGTCTTCAGGTTTAGGGCTGTGCCATGCCCTAAAATGGTAATTAATTTGGCTGCAAGCCACAGCTGCTTGCTAGAATTTTTTTGTTTTCCATTTTTTGCAAGCAAATTTTTGCTGTGCAATTTTTTGTTTAATTTAAATTATATTTTAGATTTTATTAATTTTGATAAAGATTTTTTTTAACAAAATAAAAGAATATTTCGAAGATTTCTAATTTTTTAGTAAATTTAATTTCGATGAATAATAAAAACATTTATTTTAAATTGTTTACAATTATTACTTTTGCCATTTGCAACTTGTTTGAAAACACTCCAAAGAACCAGAAGTTTGTAGCCTACTCAAATTTGCTGATGTTAGTTAACCCAAATAGCCCAACCCACTGCCAGGTAGAACCAACCCGGGTGCATGCAACTCCATTACATTTACCACACACACACACACATAGATCTCTTTTGCGTAAGCATTGGCATACCAAAGCCCCAACGGCAATGGAGCGTGCTCATCAACGGCAACAACTGGGAACTGGGAACCGGTACCCTGTACCTGGTAACGGGTAACGGATAACGGGTAACGGGTATCGGGTGGCTGGTAGCACGTCCAGGCCAAAGTGCGTCAAAACTAATGGCCACTGACAACAAAGTAAATGAAGCATGGCCTCGGGCCAGCCCACGAAGGAGTTGCTGGGCGAAGGGGTAGGCCGGGGGGCGGGGGTAGTCAGTCAAAGTGCAGCAAACAGGATGAAAAGCTGGGCAGAGCACACAGGGCAGGACAACATTTTGCTGGGGGTAGCCACGTAATAGGCGAAATGAAAAATCTATGAAGTTAAATGAGTGAAAATCAGGAAAATGCATTAATGAATGAATGACAGCAGCCGCTGTCAGCAGCAGCAGCAGCAGCACTGGCACGATAAGGACATTGACGAGATACGTGCTAAGTACCACCCCCTACCCCCTCTCCACTCCTCTCAACCTACCGCTGACCAAAAACCAGTAGAAACTCCCTTTGGGAGCTTTGTGTGCGTACGTGAGTGAATGATCGTGTGTGTGTGTGTGTGTGTGTGTGTGCTCGGTCTGGTTAGCCTGACGGGCAGCTGGTCAGGTCGGGGATTTGTGCAGCTTGTGCCACGTTCCTGCTGATGTTGCCTCGTTGAATGTCTTATTTATGAATGCAAAAGCGTTTGGCTGCTGGGTTAATGCTGTGTTGGACTTTAGCATGTACTACACCTGATATGATAACCGACGTTCAACACGCACGCCCCGAGCATCGAGCAGGGTCCGGGCACACAAATGTCTGTGTTGGCATCACTAATAGCCAAAATGTCCAAACAGTTGCAATTTCTCCAGCTTAAGCTTGCCAGCCAACTGCAGCGTCAGCTAAAGTGGAGTCCCTATGCTTTTTTTTATTTTTCCATCTTTTGTGCATAGCATTTTGATTGGACACATAACATCAACAGACGCCACTTTCCCATCTCACACATGGTTAGCCTTGCCTGGAAATTCCAGCACAATGCGACCAATGAGAGCACGGCTTAGCAGAGAGCGGCGATGAGCTGCGCTTAAAAGTTGTCTGCAAAAATATTAATTATTACAGCAAAAGCAACAACAACAGTTTGGCTGAGCGAGACAGGCATATATGCAAAAAGCTCCGAACGAAACCGAAAGCTGTTTATTGTGTGAAACTCGATCAAACAAAAAGAAAGCACTGAGAGTGACAAAAAGAGAGAGAGAGGTGGAGAGAGATCACAGATCTACTATCGAGCAAGGATAGGATATTATTATATTATTATATTATAGGATTAGGATAGCAAATTAGAAATATTAAATTAAAAATATATTACAAATTTAACTCATAAGCTCTTAACTCTTAACATCGAATTTCAGGTAAAGTGTTTCATAAGATTACGTTTATAATTCAAGCTTTCGTAAATTGAGTATTTTTTATGTAACCATTTGTAAATGTTACATAAAATACATTTCAGAGTCAAACCTAATTAAATAATGCAAAGCATATACAATTTATTTTTCTTGTTATAACAATTTACCATATAAAAGCTTTATAATTTTTCATTAGCGTAAATATTTTCACAGATTTTTAACAGATTTAAATAATTGACCATACAAATTTGAGGATATCTCTTTCTCTCTCTCTCTCTCTTTAGCTCTAAAACTGTGTAGAAGTATTTACATTATTTTGATTTGCGACTTAATCAATTGGATATGCTCCGGACAGACGGACTGCAATAGACTCTTTTCGGTTTGTGTACGAGTATTAAAATTCTACATTTTAAATTATGTTCTATTTCAGATTTTTATACTGAGATAGGTAATTCCTTTATATCCCCACCAATCTGTCTACTTAGCTGTTATTTTAAAGCAAGACAACAGAATTAATAGAAATTGTCTCTCTCTAATATAAAAAGTATATATGCAAATTTAAATATAATATATTAATATTACAAAAAATATACAATTTTTGTACTGCAATCATATTAATTATATTAAGCTGTAAAAAATAAAACTAACAATGCCCAAAAAGAAAAATATAACAAACATTTTTTTATATGTTTCGTCTGGTTGCTCCAGTTTACTTTATATTGGGAACATGCTTTACTAATTCATGTACAATTAGATTTTGCCTGCTTAGATACTGGGCAAACATCTTTTGTCACTGAACTTAGTCAGATAGGGCTCGACATATTGATTAACCTTATCGATAGCATCCTGCATGCATTTTTGGCTGCCAGTGATAGATTGGATGAACTTGTAGCCAATTAGCACCAAATATTCGGCATCGAGATCCTTGACCTTTTGCGGTGTGTAACTGATACAAGCCGCCGCTTCCTTAACTAAAGGAATGGCCTTGGACGCCAGTAAAGCAGCTCCTTCAATCGCAACCTCAGCACAATCACTCGCTTTTTTAATGTTAAGTCCACCTGCATCCACAAGTCTGCTGGGACCCATGAGCTATATATATATATATAGAATAAGAACTCAACTCAGATCGGTTTGTGGAGTGGAGAAAAACAGCTTACCAAGAGACAGCTCAGAACTAAGGTGGCCTTTACAAACTGCATTTCGATGTTGACTAAGTTCTCGATGCGCAATATCAGCACTATTTATACGAAAATAGAGTTGATTTAATTTAATACGCCCTATTATATTTTAAGAAGAACGTTTACCTGATATTTTAGAATCTAATATGAGAATTATGTAATGGCAGGTGGAACAAATTTTGATAAACGATTCTCCATATAAATAGCTCTAGAGATTCAGTCGACAATTTAGTAACATCCGAAATGCAGATCTTGAAAGCCATCTTTTTGCTCAGCTGCCTCCTGGTAAGCAGTTATTCACCACTACAAATACCCCAGCATTATTATTGAATTCTATCGTTTCAAAAGCTTGTGGGTCCTGGCGTCAATGCAGACGGACTCGATCTTTACAAGGCCAGCGATTGCTCGGAGATTGCCATCGAGGGCGCAGGCTACGTTGCCGTGAGGGCCATCCCATTGGTTAAGGAGCTGGCTACTTGCGTCCAGTTTACCCCGTCTGAGACCGATAATCTAGATCCAAAGGGCATTTTGCGCCTGGTGAACGACTTCCTCAGAGAAGCGATCAGTCACCAGAAGTGTCTGTTGGACGCCCTTGATAAGGTTAACGAATGGGCCAAACCATTTTTGATCAAATTTTCGGCCCAGAAATGTTTGCCCCGTATTTAAGTCAGTGCAAAAGCACACTTAAAAGTTGTGAAATAATATCAATAGAGCAACATAATAAACAACATGAATAACATTTAAACATCTTGTGTATTTCTGATGAATGTGTATCTTGTGTATCTTGATGAATACAAAAATAATTTAATATCAAATTTTCATTTAGATAAAAGAGTTACAAAATAATGGGATGCAGTCAATAACAGTTTTACAACTGAAGCTGTGGGTCCCAGGTTCGACTCCCAGCGTGGTACATTTCATTTTTTGCCAATAAAATTTTTTTTTTAATTTTTAAATGCTGGGTTCAGGGTATCTCCTAGTCGGGAGGCCTTGTTTATTTGTTATTTTTGTATCGCATTGTTGAAAATTTAGTAGAATTTACAACTCGTGCAAAAAGAATTAAATGTATTTGGATTCTACTTGGATTTTATCAAAAAAAAAATTGCATAACTATATGAAATACCATATTAAATCAATTTAGTACAAACAAGAAGGATTGAAAGGATTATATAATTATAAACACCTGGACAACTAATCACGCGTAAAATATGTCAAAATGAAATAATTTAATAAGGTATAATTTTGTGGTACTTTAGTTTTTGTTTGCGAGCTTACGAAATAAATATTTGAAGTAGTATAATATATAATAATGTATAATAATATTAATAATAAAATAGAAAATACAATACATATTTATCGAATTACATTTGCCGAAGTGTTTTCACTAAAGACTCGCAGCAACATGTTTACTGTTGCTTTTGGACGACATGGACGAAGTTGCGTTCTGGCTGAACATGGGCCTAACCCACTCTGTGCGTGTTGAACAACTCATTTGCACCACAGTTGGTTTTCCAATTGCACGGACCCCGAGCTCACTTCCCTTTCACCCGGCTCCCCTCCCCTCCCCTCTTCATATTCTTGGTCTGTTGCCGCCTGCAGTGCAGCAAACATTTTTCGCCTATGAAAACGTTGTCGCATATTAACGTAATTAGTTCATGCGCCCCATAGAACTCGACTAACTGCAGTGGGTCAGACAGGGACAGGGGCAGGAACAGGGAGAGGGTCAGGGATTGGTTAACGGATTGTGTGTATAGCTCTCAACTCGAACTTCAAAACCGGGGGCATTCCAGCTCTTTGCATTTTGCTGCATAGCCAGACAGAGTTTTGGCTTGTGCCCGGCTGTTGTTTTTGCGGTATTTGGGAATTGTGGCCGGAATTATGATGTCCTGGACCAGCCGACGCTCAGCCCATTAAGCCAACTGAATGGAGCATCGGGTTGGGTTGGGTCGGGCTGGGACTTGGACTGGGACTTGCCTGTGCGTGCGTGTTTTACATGTGAATATGGCCAAGAGCGGCCAGTTGGCTCGGCCGTGTGTGTTAATTGAAACGTGATTGTGTTGCAACTGGTCGAGGGAAAACGGGGTTTAACAACTTCCACCCCCTCCCCTCCTCTCTTTTTTGGTGGGGCTACTTTTTGACACTTGCAATTGCAATTGTCAACGGCAAAATAGATATGTTTAGCCAACGCTTTAAGTGGACCCCAAAAAATAGTTGAGCCCTCAAATGCGGTGCGATGGATGTAATGTAATTTACTTGATGCTCTTCGGCTTTGGGGAATTCAATTTGCACGCACGCACAATTGAATTTAAATACAAAATTGCTACGATATCGAATGCATTATTAATTCTCCACACAGAGAAATGTCCCCAGCTGTCCTTCTGCTAAATCTACACACATATATATGTGTTTGTTTGTATGTATATCATTCCAACAACTGTGGCTGTAAACGGAAATATGGTTTTTCGCTTTCGCATAAACGACATTGATATTGATATTGATGATAATTCCGTTGATGATGATGATGCTTTGGAAAAGAGAATTTTGAATGCACATCTAATGTGATTAAGTTGGGTCTTAAGACGGCATTAGGACCTTGTCGCCGGCAACCGGCCACTGCACACACAATTCAACTTTCTAATTTCCTATCTCGGCCTAAACTGTTCGAATTTGTGGTCAAGCAATTAGTGCAAAAGACTTAAAAACTAAGCCATGTGGGTGTGGAACAAGGTGGAGACTCTAAATGTGCCGAATTAAGACAGTAAATGGAAGTTAACGACTTAAAGATTTAAAAGAACTAAAGTCTGTTAAAAATCAAAGTTAAACAGTATTTATTATTGACAAAATTCCTATATAATTAAATATATGGAATATCATATTATTATAACCAACAACATCGACAAATTATATATAATAAATAATTAATAAATTTATGAGTGTTTTTGTCAATTTTGGCATGAATTTTGAAGAAAAATTTAATACATGTTTTTAAACAAAATTGAATAATGCTTAAAATTATTATACAAACACATATACAAAATACAGAACAATTAACGACTCAAAATGTGAAATACGGTTTACTTTTGACAAAGTTATGGTAGTTTGAAATATGACAGCTATGGATGTTTGTTTTCTTATAGTAATTATGACATCTACAAACAATTAAAAATATAAATTCGCAATTTACGGTACATGACTTTTTAACAAAGAAATTCAAAAATGACAAAAAAAAATTTGTACCACCTGAAAATCTATTAAAAATATAAATTCGGAGTTTTAAATTTTTAAAATTAACTTTTTGTAAGTGAATGTTCACAATTTTTTTATTTTTACAAAGCTAGTTCAAAATGTGAGAGCTATTGTTTAAGTCTTCCTATTGTGAAAAATTTATAAAAATGGTACTGAATTGAATTTGAGTTAATAAAAATTCTGTTTAATGTAGTCATTATATCATAATGTAATAATTTCCAGATAGCTTTAATTTTATATCGCACACCCGAGACATCAATCAACTTAAAACAATGTGTGTGTGTATGTGTGTGTGTGTGTTATGAGTGCGTACGGCAATAGGCCAGACCTAAAAGCCAAATCCATTTCCATGGCAAGTGCTTTGGACACTTACGGCTTGACACGCCCGTCACAAAATTGAGGCTATGTCATTTGTTTAGTTTGCTGCCTCAATTATTTAGTAACCAAAAAGGCAGGACCATAAACAATTTTCTTCGAATGTGTGCGTGTGTGTGTGTGTGTGTGTGTGTGTGTGTGTGTGTGTGTGTGTGTGTGTGTGTCTACTTATGAGTCCTTGTGGTGTTCATGCAATTACATAAATTCTATGTGACAATTTCGATTTGTATTTTCTTTTATTTAAATTATGCCTTCGGGTGATTTGAGACAGATAAAGGGAAAATGTGTGTGCGAGTGTGTGTGTGTGTGTGTGCCAGGCAATTGTTATATAATATTTATTACACTCTCAGCTCACACACATTCAGCCTGACAGAAACAGACGTTGTTGTGGTAATTAATTTCAATACGCTTGAAAATTTGCATGCATATTTATTTGAAAGTTGGCATAATTATATTTATGTGATGTGTGTCAGCTGTTGCGGAATCGCCTGATTTTTGTGTTACGGCTAATTGATGGACAATATGTGAAATCAAATGAAATCCGATGCGCCGATAACGCCCTTGGCAACTAAAGAGCCAAAGACAGCCATGTACTTAGCCTGGCCAGAACCACAACAAAATCAATTGCCTGTCTCAGCTAACCAATGTTTGAGTTTGCACACACATGGGTGTGTGTGTGTGTGTTTTGGAGCTTGGAGCTGTGTAGGGTTGGCTCATGCAAAATTTAATTTTAATTTCAACTAAGCAAATGTTGCGAAAGTGAGAACAGGCAATTTCCTTGCCTTTCAAAAGTCAAAACAAAAAGCACTGGCCACGCCCACACTAACCGCCTCACTCGTTTGACTTCTATATGTATTTATCCTGTGCAACTACAGCGCACACATTTTAACCACTTGACTGCATTGTGGCTAAAATGGCAGCCAGAAGTCAAAGTCGCCGCCCGGAGTCAGTTCGCTCAGCTGTGCGCTGTACGCCCCCGCGCCTGCCCCGCCCCCTTGACGTCGGGCAACTGTACTGCTGCTTTTGCCAATTGACATGCAGACCTGCCTGGCAGCCGTAAATCGGCATAAATAATTCATTATTGCCGCCTCGTTGCGCATAAATCAAGTCAGCCTGGCCAAAGAGCCAGAAACACTGAGGTCACACATAGAGAATTCGCCTGTGAAACAAACTTGAACTTTAGCCAGCATGTAAAACGCCTTGACAGCCTGCTTGACTCAACCGAAAACCAAAATCCGAGTATATTTACAATGCATTAAGCAAAAAAAAAAATAATAAATGCAAAAAATGTAATTGGAGATGCCGGGGATTGAACCCGGGGCCTCTCACATGCAAAGCGAGCGCTCTACCACTGAGCTACATCCCCGTTGAAGATATCGTCGCACAAATTGTAATTTGAGCTAACGGGGTGTGTTTAATGAACATGCGCAATAAATTGAAATTTTCATAGAGATTGCAACGGTATAAAACAACTATTTGTAAATATATTTTCCGTTTTTTAAAGCATATATATTTTAAACAAATAACAATAGAAAATAATATAAAAGTATTTGTTTTTAAAATTTCGTTTATTTAAAGAACTGTAAATATTGTTGTTTGCCTTTTTCTTATTTACCAAACAAAGCAAAGTCACAGTAATCAAATGAAATTTTATTCACAATAATTCACAGCAACAAATCTGCGACTACAGCGCAGTAGTGAAATGCTCGTTTGCTCACTGCCTTCTTATTAGCATTTGGCTGAGCTATTAACACATGGGGATGTAGCTCAGTGGTAGAGCGCTCGCTTTGCATGTGAGAGGCCCCGGGTTCAATCCCCGGCATCTCCAAGTACATTTTTTGGTTTTTTTTTTCGAATATATTTTTCAAATCGTTTTTTGCTGCTACGACTACGTTTGTTGCTGTGCCGGGTTTTCAGCGATCGAACCGACTCATGTGATGCCCGTTGCTCGCTGCACAACGCTCTTGATCTTGTTATTGTTTTTGTGGCTGTTGTGCTCAGTTTGGTGTTGCTCTGCAAAACTGTGCACGATCATTATTTCGAGTACAAAATATGAGATCACAATCGATCGCATTTTTGCTTCTTCATTCGTAAAATCGATAAAGTGATCCATGCGATTAACAAGCGAGCAGCAATGTGAAGTAGGCAAACGATTCAGCAGCGTCTCTTCGTTTGCATTATTGTTGTTATTTCTATACGCCCGCATGATCGTTTCAAAATACAAAACTGTAAAATGCACAGCATGTATCGAAGAGAGACGGAAAGAGAGCCGCTGCCGCGCACCAAAGGCGAGTCAAAGCGAGACGAAGCGACACAAAGAACCACAGCCAACGAAGCAGCACAAAATTTGTTCACATGTGTGCGTATGTGTGAGTGAGGGTTGACGTCGCTCTCTTATGTTTTTGTACGTTTTTATTGCGGCCCATTGAATTGAATGCGTCAGCTTCGCTGTTTGCCAGCGCTGAGCGCCTGGTATTTTACTTAAATGATTGAACGATTTTTGCACGGTTTTTGAAATTAAAGTTCATTTCGGTTCCATTCTCGTTCCCTTTTCCAACGGGCCCCAGGCACACGGGAACGACCACAATTTCGATCTCTTCTGACTGACGGCCATTGGTCGACGACAGCTGCTCGAACATTTTGCAGCATTGCTCATTTAGACAGTTTTATTTTTAGCCTATAGCCGATCTAAATTAGATCAAGTCTACCGGGAGACGTTTTATTGAAATTTGACTGCCAACTTGAAGTTAATTTTAAGTTCAAGTTCATTAGCATGGCGCGACTTTCAAAAAAGTTAAGGGATTAAGAAAAACTTATTTTATTTTTCGCAGGGTTTCCGCTTTGAGATAAATCTCAAAATGGCCGCCCCGTTGCATTTGTTTGGTGCACATAAATTTGGAAAGAAAATGCTCAGGTATTTTGCTTAATCTGTACCAATTTCAGCGTTTCCACTGTCTTCCTCTTGCTTTGGGGTAGTTGCATTTAATTTCACACCGTTTCTTATAAATATGCATGCAAATAAAATGGCTGCAAAAGGGCAGCCCAGCTGTCCCGTTGTGAAGATAAATAGTGCTGTGGTGCGGGATGGGGCGGGACTGGGGCAGGTGTGCCCTGAAATGTATTCCCGACTTTAATTAAATGTTAAGTGCAAACTTTAAATGCAATTGCAATGCAATTTGCGCTCAAACTCTTAACTGGAACTGAAACTTTGCTGGTTTGTTAATTATAAGCAATTTTATAAGTTAATTTGCATGCACACTCACACACACACACACACACACACACACACGCGGACGTGCACATGTGTGTCCTGCACAGCAAATTTTTGCTAAATTTCATTATGCTATAAGCAAATATGCTGCCCAGTTGCCACCGCGCCCCTCGTCCTTTGAGTGTTGTGTGTTTGTTTGCCTGCCAACTTTCACAAAACTAATTAAAACGATAAGAGCCCCGCCACGCGAAGGACTCGCCAAAAAGGAGTCGGCGTCGAGTACTTTTGAGTATTTGCCGATTGTTATCTGATCTGTGCTGCTGCATGACTAAATTTCGAATTGCAGCCTCTGGCTGGCCATTGTTGTTGTTGTTGTTGCCTCTGCTTGAATGCGGCCAAAATTTAGTGGTACTCAGGTGTATGCGGGCCCGTGTCCACGGTGCTTGCTTGCTTGCTCCTGCTGCTTCAGTGGCCATGCGGAAATTAAATAAAGTCCATGAGCTGCTCGGCACCCCGATCAATCATTGCCATGGCACACGTCAGCAACCACTCAAAATGCCACCTGTCAAATGTCAACAGACAAAAGTACAGTTGCCAACAAAAGGCGCACGTGGAATTGACCACGAAGAAGAATTTTTATTTAGTTCAAGTATTTCTTTTTTTAACCCTTTTAAATTCATTTTTACCAGTAAACATTTATTTTCAAGATTGGATATAGCTGAGCAAATTTCATAAATTTCATAGTTCAAAATAAATATGAAAAGAAAAATTAAACGTGGTGTATTTTAATTTATGACTTTTCAACATGTGCTACAAATAAAAAAAAATTATTTATAAAAAGCAAATATTTAATAAAGCTAATAGCAAAAATCTTGTTGTACAAACCTTTATAATTTTATTAACCCTAAGCTTTCAAAATTTTAAAATAAAAGTGCCTGAACATGATTTCAATTTAAAATAAGCACCTAAAAGTATGTTATAAAAATATTTAAATAATTAAGAAATGAAAATAATTTATCAATTAGTTATTTTTTTAAATTCATTATTAAATAACTTTTAATAAAGAATTGTGAAATGTTTAAATTGTATATATTATATTATACGGAAAATTAATAAATTAATTAATAATAAATTAAATTAAATATATTCCAGTCACCTTGAGAAATCGCCGTATTAATATTTGTCGCCTGTCTATCGCTCACCTCAAACCGTACACAAAATGGGCTTTGTTTTCTGAATTCGCATTGGCTTGGTTAAAAAATGTTGCCAGCATATGCATCAGGCCTTCCTACTTCAGATCTCCCCCCTCACAATTCACATGCATGCATCCTTGCAGTATCCCTCAAACAAATTGATTTGCCATACAGCAGATGCAGTGAGTTGGAAACAACGGTGGCTACTGCTGATAAGCACGCTCTCCAGTTGTGCAGAGACAATGGCATTAACGCCCGAGAGTGAAAGCGTATGAATTATCAAATTAACTGAGAGCAGACGGTGCGAGTGGAATGATTTGGGAAACACCATACGTGCATAATCTTATGTGCTATTTGTGGAAGCACCTAAAATTATGCCACATAAATTGCGCGTATCACAAACAGCTGTTTCTTGCTCCCTCTCACGTGATTGCTCGCTCCCATTTTAGGCGCTCATATCAAGTTTTAAGCTAGAGGTGAGCGTCAGTGGGTCTTGTTGGTAGTTTCTATTGAAACAATATGCTAGGAAATTTATTTTATTTAGCAAGCTAACATTTTTTGCTCAGCTCTTGAAAACTCTTTGTCTATTAAAATATTATGACAGCTGCGATCATATCTCAACTCTTTTGAGTAAGATATTAACTCACGCAGCGCTCACATGTCGTGAGCGATTGCTCATCTCTAGCAAGCTTTGAGCTCACCTGTGGCTTTTGGTGACTGGGCCCTCTTGAAGTAGCGACGTTGGCCTGGTCGCAATCAGTAACAATTCGCCCGCGAAAACGGTTAATACGTTGAAGCGCGAGAAGAACACGACAAAAAAAAGAAGTGGAAGCAGTATTAAAGCAACAACAACAACAACAGCAGCAGCCAGCAACAAATAATTTAACGTGCGCATGCTCCTCACACTTTATCTTCGCAATTCGCCGTCGCCTTCGCTGTCGCCGTCGCCGTCGCCGTTACCTTCACCGTCTCCGTTTCTGCCTCTCGCGCACTCCACACTTATCTTTGTTGTTGATTGATTTCGACTCCAAACATCAGTTCGCTTTTACGTACGTGTATTTGCATCTGTGTATGTCTATATATGAATGTGCATGCAAAATACGAAAAGAAAACAGAAATTAATGCAAACAAAATTGAATAAAATTAAATACAATTTATAAAGCGATAGAAAAAAGTGCACGACAACAAGAACAACAGGAGCAACCATAACAAGGGAGCTTTTGCCGACAACTACATTTGCACAGCACACACACACATACACACACACACACACACATTAACGGATTGTTTACTTAAGCGGTAAGTTGAACAGACGTCAAACGCACAATTTTAATGCAAAACTGCATGTGAGTGAAAAAGTTTATGTAATCCCCGGCTTGTCAAACTGTGTGGAATCGCTCGGCCTTGGCACAGTTTTAGAGTCCTGGGCACAGTTTAACAAGTGTGATTGTATTTGAAATTAAAAACAAACTGAATTAAACTGACGAGTTTTAACATTAACTTATTGAATATTGTTATGTTATTATGTTCAACAAATTTAAAAAATAATGTTTTTTAGATTAAATGCTGAAAAGACTTTTAATTATTAAATTTTTAAATATAGTTTCAAAGGTTTAAATATATATATTATTTAAATATACATAAATATACATTTATTTATTTTACAAAAAAATCCGGCTAAATGCCTTCTAAACCAACTATAAATTTTAGTAAATTTTTGTGTGCGCTTTAAATACTTAATTATACCCAAACTAAATGCAGTTAATTACATAAAATGCCGTGAAATGCATTTTCAATAACAACTAAAGTATATAATAATTATCTGCTTTTTTTTTTGTTTTTGCTGTAATATATTTTGTTATTGGCACACGCAATGCGGCTCACAGTTTGCGAGCAATCAACCTTAACAGCCGCACGCTAAATAAACTAAATGTGTAATAAACATTTAAAGTTTGAGCCAAAGCAAAATGTGTTGGCCTGTTAACAGTTAACTGCTTTTAATGGCCAAAGCAAACGGCAGCAACAACTTGCATAATATGTAATTGTTTTGATTTATTTTTGTTACGGCTCCTTTTGCCGCGTCCGTCTGCCTTTTAAGTGCCTCGTGGCTGGCTGCTAGTGTTGTGTTGCACACGTTCGTGCACACGCCGCTGCCCAACACTAGCCAGCACACACACACCCTCCCACTCCCCCCATATGAGAGCCTATTAAACTCATTGCATAAGGCCATTTGCAGCGCGTATTTTTTTCAAATGCGACATGCATGCGATTTTTATATGTTTATACCCTGTACCCATTAAAAATGGTTATCAGCGGGTATGTTGGTTAACTTGCAAATTCATTAAATAAAGAGAAACCTACACCCATTAATTAAAAAATATATATAGATATAAAAATCATTTAAGCATTAATTAAACATACAGTAGTATTTTGCATAGAGTAATTCCAAGTCGCGCACTCTCAACTAAAACACTCTTACTTGTTTTTTCAGTTTTTACCTTTAATTTTTAAAACTCTGTTCACAATTCGCTTTTAACTTGCTTGGGGTTTTTTCATGGCGCAGGCGTGTCAGTGCCTCCCTCCCCCTCCCCTGCCCCTCCACCTGCTACGATCTTGGCTGGAATTTCAGCTATGCCTCAGAGCAGGTTTCGTCAACGCTTTTATTAATTCACCGGTTTAGTTCACCTGATTTCTTGTGTTGTGCAGTTTTGTCGCGTGTATTTCTGGTTTTCAAGCTCTTCGGCCCGTTTTACAACACTTTTGGTGGGCCTGTAAGTTTATTTTTTTGATCAATCGGCTGCGTTCTGGCCCGCTCCGAATCTAATGCTAATTCAATTTATGATCTTGACTTGGGCTGTGCGATCAAGTTTAGCGTTTAACACGTTCCCGTTATGGGCCACCACTTTTTGGCACATTCCAACTATATGTGCTAATAAATAGATGACCAAAGATTAAGTTGTTGAGAATCCGGCAGGTAACATCTGAAACGAAGACAATTGGATTGTTATGATTGATCATTACAGCAATTTTTAAATTCCAGACAGAAGCTTTTTTTATCACGAATCACGCTTTTGATAGAAAGTAACAGAACTTGATCACACCAATTATTAACCAGATTTTAATCAGTGTCTAAGGTACTTACGGTCAATGCTGATAGCTTCCGGTAGTTGCCCTCGACGCTTCAAGAGTTTCGAAATTTTGGGTGCTAAATTAATACCATTTCCGCCTTTAGTTCTGAGTCTAATGTTCTTCAGAAAGTAAGATAGTTAAACAAAAACGTATAATCTCAAACTAAATGTTTAATGTTTTAATTTCTTTGGATTCGATGTACAATGGGAAAAATTGATCTCGATAAGAATATCGAAAAGAATCGCATAATTTTGATATGTCTTCAAATAAACAATTACCATTCAAAATTTTCAAAAAAGCAAGCTGAACTTGGAATTAATGTTGAATTTTCAATTAGTACAATACAAACAATATATTGTGTAAAAACTGTTTTGTTTTTTTAATGTGACATTGAAACATTTCAACAATTATTTTATATAAAATTTAATTATTCTTTTTATTAAATAAAAAATATTTCATAAAAACAATTTACACACGATTCAAGCACATGAGCAGATAGTTGTGGAATGTAGAAATAAAAGTAACGTAGATTAAATTCAATATATATTTTTAAACAGCGAAATAGGAAAAAGTTGCATTTAGTATAAATATTTATATATTTTAGATGCATAAATATAATAATATCAAAGAACCAGTATGTGTTAAACATTTAATTTTAATGTTAATCAAATAAAAATTTTGTTCTTTGTTCATTATTACAAAGTATTATACAAATTATTGTACAAAATTGAACACAGTTCCAAAATAAATTTAATATTTAATTATGCGATTTTTAAAATATATACCCAACTCAACGGATAACCCGTTTAGAAACGTATTTTATGGAAGAATTAAACTCTGGTAGTAAACAATAATAATAATAAATAAACATTGTATATTATTAAGTTTATGAATCAGATATCTCTATTGGATAAAAAATTTTTAAACATCTCATTATTTTCTTCCCAGTCCGCAACTTTTTAAAATAACCCTAAGTCAGATTAATAAATAGTATACGTATTTGAGTACTTAAGTTTCCTAATTTATACTTATATAACTGTAGATGTCAAGACTCATAAAATTCCCATATTTATACAGTAAAATTGTGCATTGCATGGTAATTCATTTTGAGTGGCATGTGAAAATCTGAATAATCCGAACAATTGCATGAAAGCGCTAAACAATATGCACCTCAAGGCATAACTCCCACATAAAATGGATGCCTGGTCTATAAATATCACAGACACATTCAATTTCCACAAAAGTTTGTTAATTTTTCTCTCTGTTGCATTGTTGGCAACCTTTTTTTTTTCATTTAGTTCGTAATTCATCTATACGAATACTTATAGTTTTTAGACAGTTCATTTTTCATATTCTCAAGGCCTCGAGACTGCGGTATTTCTGAGTAAAAATAGCGTAGAAAATTATCTAAATAAATTTGAAGCTAAGCGCATCTGATCAATGACGCTAAGAAATTTGTTCATAACGCGTTTTGCTGCGGGTAACTTTCGAATCTGGCATTTTATTTTTATTTTTTTAATAAGCATAAATTATACCAAATATCTGCTTAATTAAATGGATGGACCATTTCGTCGGCTGCAACGCCCCAAAACAAACGAAAACGAAAGCGCCGAAAAACACAAATGAATATGTTTTTTTTTTATAGATGACACAAGAAACAAAATGAAAAAAAGTAGAAAAAACCGACAATTCAAAAGCCAAACACGATCCCAACAAGCTGCGTTTTAAAGACACTCAAAGAGGAGACGAGAAACGCCTAAAAAGAGCAGAGCCAAAGAGCCAAAACAAGTACAAAAGGCAAGCACACACATGTACACACACACACGCTGGGCCCGCACAGTACAAAAAACTCAACAGTTCAAAGCCAAAAACTGGTTCTAGAATCAATTTTTATTTTCTCAAGCTCAAAAAAAAAATAATAAGAAAATAAAAAAGAATCCCTCGGCAAGCTAAATGCACAACAAATTTTTGAGGCAGCTTTAAAATGAATTTGGTTAACCAACCTCTCCGAACAGGCCAAACCAAACCGAGCCAAACAAGCAGGCTGTCAGGCAGCCAGTTTGTGGCATCCAAGCTGCAGATACAGATACGACGAGTATCTCAAACTCAGCCGCAGCGCCGCAGCTTCTTTCTCTCTCTATGGGCGCGCAGGCAGACGAGATCTTCATACTTTTTATTATTACTTATTTTGTTGTTGTTGTTGCTGCTTCTTTGCAAGTTGTTATTGTGGTAGTATGTGCTAAAAGTATCTGTACACTCGCCATGTCGTCAGCTTGGCATTCTTCATTTGTATCTGACAGATACGCGCTCTGCGCCTGGTACTAAGCATTTTGTTGTTGTCTGATTTTTCCCAACTTTTTGACCACAAACTACACAACTTACATAAATTGTTATTGTATTTTTGTCTTTTTCTTTGTATCTGTCTTGAGCTTTAGTTTCGAATTATTTTGCTGTCGCCACATTAAGTTTTTAATGCGGTTTTTGTGTAGACAAATAGATTGTTTTTTATATTATTTGCTGTAATCTGTGAGTCTTATTAGCTTTGATTAACTATCAAACACGCCCAATTCGCAAACATTGAGTAAGCTATAAAAACAAACGACAAGTTGGGAATTATTTATTTATATATGTATAACATATTTTTGCAATTATATTTTTCTTAGAATCTGTTTACCTGCCGCTTATTATTTATTTAAATAGGTTTCAGAAAAACTTGGTCTTAAAAAGATTTCTTTGAAAGATATGAAATAATTAATGAAAACTATCTTTCTTTGTAAACATATTCTTGCATAATGTATTTGTCGAAAAATGGATGAACATTAATAAATTAATTTAAATTGTCCACCCGTGTGAGCTATTTTTATGTTTCTACATCTATTTTTTAAAAATAAAACAAATCGCGCTTGTCCGCTCTATAGACAAAAGATGCCAGAAAAGAGTATTTATGTAAATAGGGTTTTTTTTGTGCCTATCCCAAGCTACTCTGTATTTGCATAAAATCTTAAGCATAGAACTCCTTTAAAAGTTACGTTATTTTAGACCGGTTTATCAGCATATACAGCTTACACACCTCATCCCGATTAATCCTTGGTGTATTCCAGCATTTTCTTCATACCCGATTTAAATATGTTTATAGTTTAGCATTTTATAAATACTAAAAAACAATATTAAGAGTTAATTTGCATTATTCGTCTGGTATTTTCATTTAATTTATACCTTTCTGCGAATGAATTTAAAATGTATTAAATGCTTTTATAAACAGCTCAATAAAATGGTGAATAAAATGAAAGAATATTTACATAGTTTATTTTTAGCGATTGTAAGTTTAATTTAAACTCGGGTTTATACTTGATGCGCTTTAATAATGATCTCATCCGCAAAACCCACACCGTTTACATACTTGAGTTCTCTGGCTTTAAAAATAATTTTATTAAAACTAATTACGCATCAAATATTAATTTTTTATACACACGTGTGTGTTTTTCACAGTACGTTCCGTATTTTGTTTACCATTAATTAATGAGTATCTTAAAAAAATATTTGCGCTCGTTGTTTGTCATTGCCGCAGTTGGATTAACGCGCTAAACGCTAATGACGTTATCCGGCTGCCCAGCAGCATTTATATATATATATATATATATATATATATATATTTTTTTTTTTTTATGGTTGAGGGGGGGCTTGAAACGATCTTGAGTCTATCTCGAGTCGCTTGCAAATTATGCGCTGAAGGTGGCTGCTTCGGATGATGCTGCTGACGGGTCACAATCACATTGTTTGCGTTTGTCATTGAATATCAAACGTGTAATCGGAGAGAGGCGTAATAAATACTTTAAAAAGAGTTAACCCGACTAGTCAATGCTCTATAAAAACAATCGAAAATTGGCAACAAACCAAAAGCTAAATTTGGTAATAGTTACTCTATACCTATAATCTTATTCTGGAATTGTAAAATATAAAAAGAATAAGCTTAAATCGACAGAATATCATTTTAAACATGATGAACTCTTACGTAGTCATTCAAATTGGAATACCCCTGATTTTCATAAGCTGCTGAGCATTAACAATAATCATAACAAGTTTTGCATAGTTTCCCATAGCTATAGGAAAACATTGCTAACAATTCTCAATGCCCGCGGTGACAACAATCGCCAGTCACTCAGCCAGAAACGGAGACAATCTCTGGGATGCGAAAGACCCTCGATTGGGTCTCTTCATTGGGCGCATCTCAAGAGCTGCTAATGAGTTTTTCTTGATTTTTTTTTTCATTTTCGGTCGCCTGGGGCGCAATGTGTGAAGATCATTGTAAGTGATTCATGAACGATTGCGAGTGCGAGTGTGAGTAATTGCACTTTCAAAAAAATAAAAAATAAAATAAAATAAAAACAACGAAAAAATAAATAAAGAATAAATAAAAATGAAAAGTAGCCCAACAAACCCAGATAGGTGCTAACCGAAACTGTCAGATCACTTCAAAGGCTGTATTAATTATCTTGATGTCATTGTTAATAATAAAACTAGAATTATTTTTAGTGTAAAAACACAACACAGGGCCTGCTGGTTGCTTGTGCTTCAATGAAAATCAGCATAGCGATAAGATAATTTACAGTCTACACACGAAAATTGAAAACAAGATTTCTTGTCCAAACTAAATAAATAAGAATTATTTTTATTATTTTTAATTTATTTGCTATTTAAGTCACACGCCAACAAAATAAAAATGTGCATTAAATTGTTGTGATAAGGAAAAGAAACAAATATAGAAGAGACATAAATCATTTAAAAGGTAAATCATTCTGGTTTGCTAATAGTGTAAATAAATAAATAATGGATAGTAACGAATTGTTAAGATTTTTGTAAAAAAAATGTATGTTTTAGACGTTTTTAATCACATGATTTGAAAAACATTGCGGAATAAAGGAAATTTAAACAAATTAAATAATTACTCAGCTGTGCTTTGCTGATAACATTTTAATAAATTACTATCAAACTAATTAAAAGAAAATTACACATACAGAAGTTTTTTGTAATCAAGAAAACACATTTCAAACTAACTTAGGATTTGGAAATTTTTATTTCCAGTTCCTCACTAACCTCAAGAAAATCACTTTTAAAAAATTCAACGAAAACAACAAGTTGTTGTTCGTGTCGTGACAGACACCCATCTCCAACTGGAAGTGAGCTAAGCATTAATATTAATGTATTTTATGCACTCACATTTCATCTTTTCATAAGTCGTTTAGGTTGTGATAAGTGAAAGTTCTGGCTGCTTGGATTTCACCTATGAGCATTACTTTTATATCAAATCTCAGCAGAGCACTCAAAATGAACACATTGTCGTCAGCATTTGTTTAATTTATTACGTGGTATTTCGCTTGTTGTTTGTTATAAATCTGATTACCGGCATTCTTTTTTCTTTTTTTTTTCGTTTATTGCCTTTGTTTTCATTTGTATTGTAAATAATTATTGTCATGAGCTTCTAAATAGCTCGTGATGCATCATTTGAAAAATGTGAAGGGCTTATATAATATTTATAAGCACAGTTTGCTCTCCCAACTGTGCAACTCAGTTAATTGCAATATTTTGAAAGGTTAAAATCAGTTTTTGCTTAAAAAAAATGATTAACCATTAAGTTTTTAAGCAGCTGTCGTGGTTAGCAAAGGATTTGTGAAGCGGAAATGTACAATTACTTTATAGCAGGCAAGAAACTAGTGTGGTTAAAATACCAAGCTCACAGATCTGTAATATATTTAATTAGCCAATATATTTCGGACTTTATACAACTTATGAAATGTTCATAAAATATACAAAATATTTTCCAATTTATTTTTGTTTTAATATATTCATAACTGTATTATTTACGGTTAATGTTGATCTTATTCACCTGCCTCAAATGGATGACTCATTTACATTCGGTTAGCATATGGCTGTCGAAATTCTCACATCGTCTCATTTCGTAATAGAAACCCAACTAATCTCAACTAAAACAGCCTCTCCTAGTTGAAGTATGTCAACTGAACATGTATTCAAGTACAATTTGTACTTAAGTTTGGTTTTTTTGTCACCCACATATGCAAGTTTAGTTGTGCAAAGCAAGCTTATCTAAAAAATTTCAGAGTGTTTCGGGCTCGCGGCATTTCCTTTTTGGATCTCTCGCTTATCAATTTTCAATTTGCATGTTGCTTTTGAGAACGTGATAATATTTAATTTAGAACAGTCCGAGACATTGGCAAGTTAATTAAACACCGCACTGCAATATTTCCTCAAAAAAAAAAAAAAACAAAAAATGAATTAATATTATGATTTACTTGTGGAGTTTATTTGTGTATATAGTGTCTATATGCTCTGGGCATATCACTTAATTATAATTTCCGTTTAATTGCGCGGAGAGTTCCCGAACGAAAAACACCGCTGGGAAATTTCACATGAAATATCCGACTGCTCTGATCAAATTGTAATAATAAAATGTCAAAAACTGTGATTTAAAGACAGTGAATATTTAACTGTAGCTTTATAACGATAATGATATCTATATATATATACATATATATCGATTTTTAAAGAATCTGAGCCCTTTTCCCTCAAAATAAAGAGTATTAATATATATACTATGTATTTCCAACTTTCTTTTACGAATTTTTACGAATCTAACTTCAATCTTGACGGATATATATCATGAATCCAATATACCATTTTTCCCTTAAGAGTAGATTATAAATATTTGTAACAATAGCCGTTTAATGGCCACAACGTATTTTGTAACGAGTTTCCCAAAAATGTAGGTGCAGTAAAGTCGAAAGATAACCTGGCGGATATTTCACTAAACCAATATACGCCTTTTCAATTAAGAATAGAGTATAAATATTTCTAACAATAGTTTTTAACGGCTACTAAGTATTTGTTTTTTAAGCGCGTTTGTAAAGTGCGCAAAATGCTGCGACCCGGAGACGGATATAGAATCGGACATCGGTGCGGACAGACAAACTTTGTGCTGCCGCCTAACGGCTAATTTGTTTTAATGTTGAGAAACCGCTTAAATAAACAAAACAACAACAACAACAAATACAATGAAGACTGCTTTCGCGTAGCCGTTCATGCGGGTCTCCACTGGTTCAAAGGAGGCTTAACGGGGGGAGAGGGTATGTCTCCATTGTGACTGATAAAAATAGTGTGTGTGTGTGTGTTTGTTTGTTGTGTGTGCCTGTGTGCGTGTACTTCATGCTTGATTGCAAATTCAATTAAAGTTTGCGCACAGTTCCTCAGACGGTGGGTTACGAAGGGGGGTAAGTTTGACAGATGAGTAGCATGAATGAATGAAAACCTCAAAAAACTGGAGTTCTGTCCAAAAATCCAAATAAATAAATAATATGAATGACAATCATAATAAATACCTTTGTCTATTTAACAATGAACTTGTTTTTGTCAATTATAGTTTTAAACTATTTTATTCTATATAATTGAAGCTTTTGGCTATTTAAAAAAAAGTTATATTGTATAAAGTTGTCAAAAATATTATATTAATATTATCTGTATATTAATATTATTTAATTTACTTGTAGTATTTTAAAAATGTTGTAAAGCTCTTAGAATCATAATGATATTCAAAACATATTCAAAGTAATTTTTAATTTATTCTAAAAATATATACATACTTGATGAATAGTAAATATTGTTTATTTTTTAAATTTTTAGCTATTCAAAAGCCCTGATATAATATCAGTTAAAACAATTGATATCTGGCTTTCCATGTTAATAATAATTTTGTATTTGTTTTCGCTTCAAAGCCTTTTTAAATTTTAACGACCCTGAACTTACTTTGCACGAGTGCGATTAAATGTCATGCAGCGAAATAAATAATAAATTTAATAAAAAGAAAACAACTCTCGAGCATTGCAAATTGCACGCAGGTATTTTTGTTCGGCACTTCCTTTACATTTATTAGCGCTTGTTCAAGTCCAAATTATACACAAACATATTTATGTATTTATTTATCATCGTTTGTATCTCGGCTGAATCATCGTCTGGGAAGCAAAAGTCTGTGAGATTTATGGCCAGGCATCTGTGCGGCAGGTAAAAACACGTAATTGAAGCCCTGCGAATTAACATTAGCTTTTGATGATCGGTTTGTTGAATGGAAGTCGGATAACTTCGCCCCTTGCTGTGGGCCCACCTGCGCTTAATTTATTAAACAACAATTCTGTTGTTTAACTTTTAAGATGCGCTCAATAGGCGACCTTGACTGCCAGCCAGACAATAATAATTCCAAGCTCTTCACCCTCTCCTTCGGTTTCTATGGTAAGCGATTTTTAATGAAACAAAGTAAACAATGAGCCGCAAAAAGCGAAAATATAACTGAATAAAAAATAATAAAAACACGAAAAGGGGCACGAAATCAAAATAATAATAATAATAGCAATTGTGCTTAGTATATTTAAGCGTTTACGTACATATGTAGGTTTTTAGTACTCTGTTGTATTAGGAAGCGGAACTCACATTTCAAAAAGACAAAAAAAAATCGTCACAAGTAGCTAGATAGAAACAAACAATGAAAAAGATACAAACAAAAAAACTTAGCAATAATATTTGCACAGGTTGCTAATAGTCAATTTATTATCGGAAAGTAAAGGAAACATATTGACAAGGCTAATAAAAACATGTTTGATTATCTAATTGTTAATGTGGAATATAATATTTTCAAATTATAATATAAATATAGATACAAATTTAAAAATATAGTTACGATTGAATTTTGTTTGTAGATAATTTTATAGTTATAAATCAAATATTTAAAAACATGTAAATCATATTTTAAATATTTGATTATTTATATTGAAATTACCTTTTAGAAATAAATTTATTATTTATCTAAGAAACGATATTTATAAATTTTGGAAAATCGAATCGAATTAAATGTTAAAAATAACGTATGTAAGCTGCTTAATCCTTCAAATAGTTGTTCTACAACCTATTTACCAGCATTCTCGCAATTCATGGAATTAGCTGTACTTAAATCGGACGCCTAGAAATGCCAAAAACAAAAATCACGTTGCCTGACGTTACGCCTACGATAAGACAGAACCAAAAATGGTATTCGGACTTATGAGCACATGCTAGTGGAATTTCTTTTTGGGTTGCCTGTGACAAAACAAAAAAAAAATAAAAATATAAAGTTACTTTAAGCACGGTCATAAAAATATTTAGTAAACAAATATCAAAAATTTGCTTGGTAGATAAACAAAAGGCAGCCGTTTGTTATGGCTTTTATGCGGTTGACCAATTGTGAAACTGGCTAAAAACACGTACGAACGGCGATCGCAGCCTAACTGCATGGAATGTGGGTCAAATTGTTGACACGCTTCCAACAAGCGAAGGGCAGGGAGATAAGCCAACTCCTGATAATGATCCAAGATGGCATATTGCGCTTATCATCGGATCCGATATCAATAGCTCATAGCGTAATAAAACAACATTACTCACTGCTGCTCTGTTGACTTTATGGGTCTATAAAGTTTCGATTCTAGTTCGCTAACATTTTTACTATCTGGAAGCCGCCAAAGATCTTCTGGCATTTTAATTAGACCAAAACTTTGTTCTGCTAAAAGCGCCGGGAAAAAAATACAAAAATGCTCATTACAAAAATCTTGAAAATTATCAGCAAGTGAGCAGCAAAAGAAAATACAAGAAAATATCAATTTCAATGAAACTTTGACACAGTGGAGCAATTTGACAAAATTAACTATAATAATTTTATATATCATTCAATATTATTGAGAAATAAATCTTTTAACGGTGCAAAAATAGTTCCGCAACGAATTTGCCCTTTTGTGGTAGACAACACAAAAGAACACTGAGAAAAAAGTATCGTAACCATACTCAAGTAAAAAGATGAGTAATTATTCGATTGCAGAGCTTTGAGAGCGGCAGAAAAGTTATTTAACAATTATGTTTTATATAAATTTTTGTTCTTTTTTATTCCCTTTTATCTGTCTATATGCCTATTATAATTTTACGCCAATAATTTGTTCTATACTATTTTAACAAATTCAATTTTACATAAACTTAAATAAAATTTATTAATATAAATTTGTAGATTTTTTTCCTAAAAAGTTTTTTATTTTTTCATTTGCAGCCATGTCCACACCGACCACGCCCAAAACGCCCACGCCGCCCACATTGCCGCCGGGCGTGACCAAAACGTGTCACATAGTGAAGCGACCCGATTTCGATGGCTACGGCTTCAATTTGCACTCGGAAAAGGTGAAGCCGGGCCAATTTATTGGCAAAGTGGACGCTAATTCGCCGGCGGAGGCAGCTGGCCTCAAGGAGGGCGATCGCATACTGGAGGTCAACGGCGTCTCCATTGGCAGCGAGACACACAAACAGGTGGTGGCACGCATCAAGGCGATCGCCAACGAGGTGCGTTTGCTCCTGATCGATGTCGATGGCAAAGCAATCGAGATGCCGGCCAAGTCACCGTCCGCATCCGCATCCGCATCCGCATCGGCATCTCCTGTGAGCAACGGCAACGGCACTCCGCCCAGCTATGAGGGCACCAAGCAGGAGATACCCGGCGCCAGTGCCAACATCAGCAGCATCAGTGTGACCAGCACGAAGCGCGTCTCGAACGCGAGCAGCATTCAAAGCGGCAGCACAATGAACGCCAGCGACGTGGACGTGGTGGACAGGGGCATCTCAGTGGCGCCACCGTCTGTTGCAGCGCCCGCTCAAAATGGCAACAAATCGCCAAGCAGCAACAGCAGCAACAGTAGCAACAACAACAACATCAACAATAACAACAACAACAGCGGCAACAAAATGTTGGCAACACCGCCGCCGCCATCGGCCACAGTGGCCAACATGAATAACAATGGCAGCGTCTATAACACCAATGGCAGCAGCAATGTCAATGGCAATGGCAGCGCCACGCCCACCATGCCAGCGCCCACCAATGCGAGCATGAATCGAGCGGGCAGCTTAAATTTGCCGCTAACCGCAGCCGAAATGCGCGCCAAATTGGCCTCGAAAAAGAAATACGATCCGAAGAACGAGAGCGTCGATCTAAAGAAGAAATTTGAAATAATACAAAAGCTCTGAGAGAATCAAGCCACACACACACACACACACACACATCTACACAAGTCCCATATCATGCACACACACACATTCTAAACACCGTACTTGTTATTATTTTACACGAAGCGCGCACAAATGAAAAACAAAATAGATCAACTATTGTATAATGGCAGATCCACAAATATATATGTATACATATGTATATACATATATGATGAGTTTTTGCATTAATTCTTTTTTCAGCTACGGCAGGCATATACTTTATAATACTTGATAAACTACCTATGTATTTAGTACGCAAAAGTCACTTATGAATTAAGCAAGTTTTTAATTATTTTAGCCTAAGCTAAAGTCCCTTTGCCCAAAAGCCAGACAATAAATACACGAAACCCAACCGTAGCTTATCGAACTGTATCGGAAAAGACACAAAAAAGAACCCCTTCTAAAAACATTCCAGAAAAAACAATGTGTGTTAAAAATTTGAATATTTTCTGCACATTTTTTGTTTTTTTTTTTTTTGATAATTATACCAAGTTTTTGCTTTGCATTTGCGGCTAGTTCAATGAAAACTTTCGTTAAATTTTTATCATACCCTTAAATATATATATGCTATATATGTATGTATTTAGTTTACTTATGTACTCTTTACCGTAAATAAAGCAAAACAATACAAAAAAAAAAGCGTTTGTGTTTATTGTGACATGTGTTTTCTGTTTCCCCAATTAAATGAAATTAATTGCTAGTTAACAAATAAAAAAAATTAGAATCAAAAATTTAATGGCATCGGAATTCAAATTCACTTTCGGAGCACTGAAGTGTAGAAATACTTTATTAATAATAAAAATTTTTCAAAAATAAAATAAGGAGAAATGTTTATGTTAATCAAGCATTTTTTAATTAATTGAAAACATTAACCTGAAAATGGGTTACATTTTATCAAATTTAAGTATTCCTATCAGTATATAGCTGACATGAAGAGAATTATTTTTAGTCATAGCAAACAAAAAATTTTTTTTAGGCTGTTAATAATTATCATCAGAAAAAAATAATAATTTAATAAGTTTCACTGAATAGAATTCTCTTCATTTCAGCTTTATTAAATACGGGTTTGAATAAAAAATCAGGGTCAGCAAAAATATTAACAAATTTAAAATTGTCTACCAGTTAGGGTATTAAAAAGCAATGATCGCAGTTCAAAAACACTGCAAGAAAAGTCAACGAGAAGCGCCAAACAGCTGCACAAATAGATGTTAAACACAACACGCGGGTGGTTGGTGAACCAGGTACAAAAATATTGTGTAAGCCATGAAAACGCAAAAAAAGTGTACATGAAACGATATGAGAACAAGGCATGGAATGGCATACAAATATGTGTGCATAAATATTAGCAGTGCTTACCTGCTAAAGGTCAACAATGTCAAATTGCTGTAGCTGCCACAACAGCAACAACCTGTTGCATTGCATACTAAACATTAAACTCGTTATGAAGTTTATAGCAACGACAAATATAAGAGAGAAAGAAAATGATCTTCAGTTTGCCGAAAATTGAATACTCTAGCAGGCATCATGAGTAATAATGTCTCTAAAATCCTTAGCAGGCAATTTGCAATCGGATTTTTAGCCACTTTTAATATAACAACTATTCACAATAATTATAGATATAATAATTATTATTTTTATTATTATTATTCAGATGCCCAGGTTAGTGCTTACCTATAGCTAATTGTGGTTTTACAGAAAAACTTAGTTTTCAGCTGATTGTCGTTTTTGGACTTAGGAAAACGGCTTTAGACAGTGTCCTTAGACAGTCCTTCTATCTTGAACAAATAACGAGAGGTCACAAGACCTCACATTAATTCATTTCATACAGCTATAATATAGTCATACAATAGGGTATGCAAAGCTTATAACCCACACACAAAATTGCAATTGCAGCTAGCAGCGAAGACAAGTCAAGTGAAAGTAACACCTTATGTTGCTGTTGTCACCGCTGTAAATTACAGTAATTAAAAGTTGACTTAAAGACAAAATTTGTAGTATCAAAATTGAAATTGTAATGCTAACAAATTGCGTATATAATAGCGAGTGTAACGACCTTAAAACAGGTGTTGTTTAAATTTAAGCTAAAGTTTTGCGTTTTCCCTACTGCTGCTGCAGATTGCACAGCGCTGCCGCGATAATCAGCATCTCGTTAAGGTAACCAAGCAGCGGCGTCTGCTGCACAGAACAGTGGTCCAGCATCTTGAACTCGCGCAGCGTATCTATCATCCGACGCATCTGTGTGCGACAGGCGGGTTCGTTCACGCGCAGCGTCGGCAGCTGCAGCTGCGTTGCACGCGTCGAGGTCAGAACGCCATCCGTAACGGACAGAGTTTGCATATTGGCCAATTGGCCAGCCAAACGCTGTTCATCGTATTTGCGGAGCGGACGCCTGGGCTCGTCAGCCGTCGACTCGCACTCCTCGTCCGTTAAACCATCGTCGGCGGGGTTGCTGCGAGAGCGTTTGACCGCTTTGCCCGGCTCGGCGCACAGCGTCAGATACTTGGGTATTATGTCCTTAAAGTTACTAGCCTCGAACAGCTGCAGATCATCGCAGTCACCACGAAAAGCATCCGAAACATAGCTGATGATCCCTGAAAAGTACTAAATGCAGTTAGATGCAAATTTTTTAATTGTGATAGAAAGGACCTTTCAGTTCAGTACGTATACAATCGGAAACGGTCTTAATTATTTTTATTATTTATTTATTATCGTTATCTTCATCACTTACCATTTGTATTGAGGCACAGTATGAACTTGTAGCTGTTGCAGCCAAAGTTCAGCGACTCGTTCACCTCCGTCTCGACGCACTCAATCAGGGATCGTACGTGCAACAGATTGGCTCGGTAGGCGAGTGGCATGTGCTTTAAGCGTTCCGAGTAATGCTTGGCGTCGAGCCAGCGGATGAGCGGACGCAGGCAGCGTGCGAGCTTGAGAACCGTCCGCTTAAACGTCGCCTCCACATCGGACTCGCTCAGCTCGAAGAATTCGGCAAGCAGCGCAAAGGGTTCGTTCAGACGCAGCTTTCGCAAAGTTATGCAGCAATCCAGATGGGTCAGATTGGCGTATTTACAAATGTGTCGCTTGAACAGCGGTAGATGTGCGCTTGAGACGCCCAGATATAGCGTGGATGCCATGTCAATGGCGCCCAGTGTCATACTGCGCATGGTCCGCTGAGGCATATCGCGTTTGAGGAAAACCGCTTGGCGCACGGCGGAGGCAACAGCGGGCGCTGCGGCCGGCCCAGATGCTGGTGTGCCCAATGCGCCTCCATTGCCCGGCAACGTATTGCTGGCCGTGGCCAGCGGCTGTCTTGGGGTTGCTTTGATAATCGTATTGGGCGGCAGGGAACTAATCGCAGCGCCCAACGATTCCTTCTTGATGTTAACCAGCGGCGTGGACGTCTGCCAGGTCAGTGACGTGGATGCGGATGCGGAAGGGGTGCTGCCAAAGCTGTTCGACTGCAGCACGTATTTTGGTGTCTTTACCAAGGGAGCTGCTGTAAAAATGGGAACAAGTTGAAAGAGTTTTGCATAGAATTTCACTCACCTGGAGGTGTGGAGGTGCTGGAGGCGCGTTTCATGGTCGGCTTGATAATAGCTCCGGCTGGAATCTTGCCGAGAGCAATGCTAGTGCCTGTTAGCTTCTGTAATGCATTATAAATATATTAATTTCGAATAACAATAAAATTTAAAGTATTTTGCTAAATCAACCACATGTTCGATAGGTTGCCACCCTGGCAAAAAAAACAGCTGTTGGCAATATTGCGTGTGTGTGTGTGTGCAAATATATTTTTTTGAGGCACCTTAATAATTTGTTGTGGCTGCACTTGCACTTTAGGTCGAAACACCACCGTGGGTGTTATGGGCACAATGCCGTCAGCTGTTTTCCGATATTTGACAATGGTAAGCGACATTTTGTGGGACCGACAGTGGTCTATTGCACTTTTCCACAAATATTGCACTTATTTTTGCTGCTCAGAAGACGCCAATCGTAGCGTCTCTCTGCAACCCTTTATTCCACGCTATCGATATATCGATAGCACAATCGCAATCAGTGCTGCCAAGCGGCATTTTGCGGCGCGCTGTGCAACACTTACACAACCAGTTGAATCGGCGCGCCTTTTCGTTTTTCATTTCATTTTCAACGCTCGACAACTGCGTACGCGAAACGGCCAACGATTGGAAGCTGTTGCACGCTGCGGCTTACGTACAATTAAATGTAACATCCCCGTTAATATTTAATCGGTTAGTGATTGTAGTGTTTAGTTGTAATTAATTGAAACAAGGGAAACTCATTAATAGTTTAATAATTTAAAGCACTTTGTGTGCGCATTCGTACGTACATACGCGGACCAATAACAATAAAAACCTTCAACCAAAAATGTGACCGTGAATGCTCAAGACCCAAAAAACGCGCAACGCATAGTTAATTAAGCAATTTTCATGCAACACAGCGCGCGGCTTACAGCTCAACGTATACACCTACGTACCCACACATTCATATCTTCGGGTTTTTTTTTGGTTTATTTATATATTTATCACAGGCAAAACACAAAATCATTATCAGCACAAATTGCGCATCCGACACCAAAAGATAAACAACGAGAATGCGCGTATCAATGAAATTGTATGCCGATAAGAGACAAAATTGGTGTGGCTCTGTCGTTTATTTAGTCAATTAATGCATTAACGTAAAGTAAACAATGCCATGAGCCAGCCCAAAGGCCACTGGATAAATTAAAAACAAAGTTGAACGCACTCTTTTCTCCCTCCCCTACATAGCTGAAAGAGTCCAATTTTATTTTAATTTGATTATTTGTCCGCTGGATTCAGTGAGAGCGATGAGCCTGAGCTGTGTTTTATTTTTTAATTTAATACTAACACACACCCACATCACAAATACACTCGTAGTGCGTATACGTAATTGACTTTGTTATAAATGATTCTTTATTATGTGGTTTCGCGAGCAACGTCATTCGGATTATTAAACAACGAGTGTTTATTGACAAAGGCGGCGAACTAATAATAATCAGCTATAGTGTGCAAAATAACACAGAAACTCTTTTAGATCGTCTTAAAGGTAAATGGTCTCTAATAATAATCTTATGCCGAATTATCTTGTGTAAATTTATTTTTTAAATCCTACAATTTCAATGTCACTTTATATATTAAAATAGTATTTCTTTTCATTTCGTAAATAACGTTCATGCCTTTACAAAATTTTGCTTCAACTATATTATAACCATGAAATAAATTGACATTTTTCTTGGTTTACGGTTTAAAACTTTAGGTTTCGGTTCGAACCTTAGTTTGTCAAATTATTTTTTTAATTTTAAGTGGAACATTTGATTTTATTAGGTTAAAAAATATGATTCGGTTTAATTAACTTACAAATTTGCGTTTTGAGTCTCTAAAAAAAATAATTGAAATATTACAACAAAATAAAAGCTGTTTAGGTTTAATTTTATGAGGTTAAAAATATATTTTGGTTTAAGTAACTTACAAATTTGAGCTTTAGTTTTCTAACAAAAATAAAAGATAGGTTTTCTCGCAGTGCATGCTATCTATCTTCAAGTACATTAATATGTGCCATAATTAAACACAACAGTTTATTTGTTATTTGACCGATCCCACCCACTCAAGTCGTCTCAATAGACATTAATAAGCCAACAAAAGAGTATTATTCATGTAATGCATTGAGTCAACATGAATTCGATACTTGGCCAACAACCCGCCACAGTTCAATATTCAATATTTGCCACATGGCAATTAACCAGACTCATCGCCAATTGTTAGTTACTTTACACGCTCGAATTGAATGACGTCCGAAATGAAAAGTGGAAATTCAACAGCCAGCCAAACAAACAATTCGAGTAGTTAGTTTTAATGATCCCCCGCAAAGTGTTAGCACCTGCGGCTAACAGCATTTAACTGCGGCTAACGGAAGCCATTGTAACTCACAAATTTTGCAACATTTCTCATTTAATTGCTGTTTTTTTTTTAATTTATATGTACATACCCTAGACTCGAAAGGAGGAGTTAAAGGTATTTGAACAGTTGTATAAAAAATTGTAATATTTTTTCGTAAATTAAAACTAAGCTTATTAAAACTTGAGAAGCCAATTTTTGTTATCTATATAATTATAATCATAAAAATAGTGGAAAGCTGTTTCCATGCAAATATAGATCAGGTTTATTTTAAAAAGGAGTAAAAAAAATAAAATAAATTTTAAAGATGTGCTCTTAAGATTTAATACCTGGCACATCGTTGCAGGGTATCTTCTTGTCTTGCTTAGATTCTTTCGAGTCCTTTTTCAGTTAGATGTCAACTGACCGCAAGTCGATTTGCGTTTAAATCGCTTGTAATTGTGGCTTTAATGAAAATATTTTGTTTTTAAACTATTATATCTGAGCCGTGACTAGCCTGGATCTTTTGTGGCGGGGGGTTTTTTTTTTGGATTGACCTATCAAAAATGCAATTAAATGTATTATGGCATTTTAATGAACTGCGATTTGATAAACCAATCAAAAATCGAAAGTCAAATTGCTCGAATCGTTTGTCATGCGCCAAATCAGAGCAAAATGCAAAAGTCAGAAAATAAAAGAGACAAAAAAAATTAAGCGAAATTTCTGCTCATGACTGTCAGATACTCTGCCCGGTACGATTAATATAAATGTGGCGTGGCAAACATAATTTACACCCTATTTTTAACAGTTAACTTGTAGTTATTTTTATATAAAATTGAAAAAACTGACAAACGAGCATTTAACAAACCTAATAAGCCATGTTTCCCCATAAAACTAGTGTATACATATATTGAAATTACAAAAACAAAAACAGCTGTGAATTGAGTGCGGGGTGCGGAGTGGACGGAATTGGCGTCCACTGCGCCTGCGTAACTGTCAACTGTTGTAAAAAATCAATAACACAAATGTTAACATGGCTAAAATGCTAAACAAAAAAGTAACACCGGACAGACTCGAATTGATTCGAAACGAATCAGACTCGGCCGCAATCTGTGACTAGCAACTACAAATAATATATAAAATAAAAGCCAAGTAATCAAGCCGGCAAAAACAACAGCCAATAAAGCAAAAAAAAAAAAACAGCAGTGAAAAACTCGCATTGTATTAGCCAAAATGCTTGACGTTAATTTTAAGGCGCTGCAGTGGCCGGTCTAACGTTCGGGCCAATGGCAGCTGGCATTTGACGTATTGAAGTGAGTGAAGAAAAAAATCACGCGACACATTTGGTTAATAAAAGTCGCTAATGAGTGCTTTGAGGCGTTGACTTTTTGATGTGATTTGATTTAACTATATTGATTAGCCAATGGAAATGCAACTTACTTATCGAGGGGAGGAGTGAAAAAACTATAATAGATACATTTGCTCCATATGAAAGACAACTTTTGTGTCTTAAATATACCGTAACTACACCTTGAGTAAGATCAATTAAGTTTTAAGCTGGATAACAAAACAGTAAAAATTGTTTTTATTTTTTTTAGCAAACATGAATATAGATTATACAAATTATTTTTTATTAATTATAAATTGCATTATTTATTTTTTAATATTAAATGCAAATTTCATTTAGTTTAAATTGATTTAAATTCTTTCTCTTTAACTTGATAAATAAATGTGAGCTTAATTTATTTTTAAGTTGAATTAAATTTCTGTAAAAAATACAATCGATCAATCTAAATAAATTATTTATAATTATTTTTAAATTGATTGATGTTTCTTTGCAGAAATGTTAAATTTAAATAAAATTTTAATTTTTAATTTTATTTAATTTGTGCCCTCTAACATACATTATTA
Organism: Drosophila micromelanica; assembly: GCA_004143825.1. Taxonomy (NCBI): domain Eukaryota; kingdom Metazoa; phylum Arthropoda; class Insecta; order Diptera; family Drosophilidae; genus Drosophila; species Drosophila micromelanica. The sequence goes on along the minus strand of SCDY01000064.1, from coordinate 24,594 downwards.
ATTTTAAATATTATTTTCTGGGTCAATCACAACTCTTTTGAAAATGTTTCAATAGATCCACAAAAATCTTGGATTCACTTAATGAGCATAACGCATGAAATGGCCTGAGCCCATTCATTGATTTTAGAGACTTGCTGTTCATTGAAAACATAAAATATAAAGCTAACAACTGCAGAGTGGCTAAAATGAAGTGCATTCATAAATATTTATCAGGAGTTGCTAAATTGGGCACTAAGTAGTCGCTAATTTAAGCAGTACAAGAGCAAGACAGTTGAAAACGGTTTTTAGGCCTGGTCGCAGCCTATTCGGTTGCGGAATGAAGAGTGTAAATTGTTGGCTTAGTAGGCAACGTTGACTACAAAGTTAAGCGCCAGTTTGGGGCGGGATGTAGGCGGGGGGGGCGGGCAGGGGACGAACGACTGAATGTTCAACACTTAATTTATGTGCACTAAGCAAACATTTTGCCTGCCATTTGCGACAAAGACAAAGTAGTTGTTAGCCATGTTGTTGCTGTTGTTTTTTTTGTTTTTTTTTGTTGCCTGGAGCACATGCGATTGTGCCGCAAACGTGTCGGTTTTATTAATTAGCTCTGCGTAGGCCCAACTGGCAGCCATAAGGTGCATGCCACTTGCCAGTTATGTGATCAGCAATGCTGCGGCCTACTCCACAGATGTCCATTCGGTGGGAATTTCATAGGTCGCGCTCACTTTTTGAAGCCCCACCTCGCCTGCACTCACCTGATAATCGCGTCCTTGTCGCGCCGGTGAACCAAATGATTTAATAATCCTCAACTTTGCCGCGACCTGCTCCAACATTTTGCGCGTCCGATTAGACTTTAAATTGATGGCAACACGCGACGAATTTCTTCTATGCTTGAACACCATTTTAGATTTTCGATTTAGACCATCAACTGAATAACCCATAAAAAAGAGCCTAACATGTGCTGAAGCCTACTATGTGGCAGCTTAATTCAAGATTATTCTGCTGATTAATATCGATATATGTCTTAATATGAAATATACGATATGTCCTATTTGATTATAAATCAGATACAAATATTGCAAAAGCTCGGATAAGACTCATTTAAAACTCCTCTAAACTAAGATCTGAACTACTTCACACAGGATCCTTATCGATACTTTTCACTTGATGCCTTCATACAAAATTTTTTTAAATAAATTAGTTTAGGTTATTTTTGCCAGGTTTTTACTTAAGAGTCAACTTGAAAGCTTTGCAAGCAATTAATGCAACACCTGATTTCAAATGTGGGCAAATACCAAAGTTCATTATTTTAAAAAATCAGTTAAGTTCTCTAAAAAAAAAAAAGCTTTGTACGATATAAATATAATAAAAATAGAATTGATTTTCTGAAAAGCCCAAAAAAAACTGTCAAAAAACAAAAAGAAAACAGTGATAATAATCGATACAAATGTATTTCCGAAGAAAAGGCAGAGTTATCGACATGGAAGACAGTTTGACAGTCAGAGAAATAAACTTGCACAAATCTAGCATACTCTTTTTTATAGTCTTCCGATATATAAGATGTTTAAGTGTTAAGGTGTTTTAGGTAAACCAGGATTCTGATTGCTTGAAAATTTAGTTGTGAGGAAAGGATAGAAAAATATGGTAAAAATCTTTGATACTCGGATAACTATAAATGCACGTTTTTGCAATGTATTTTTTAAATTAATTACAGCAGTTAAAGTTTAGAAAAAAAAATTTTAAATTTGTCACTCGACTCAAATTTCTGATGAATGGTAACGATAACTTATACGTTATAGCTGATATATATTTGTGTGCATTTTAAGGTGGTCACGTAATCAGCCAACACCCAAGCCAATAATTATTAGCTTTAACTTGAGCTGCCCCCCATGATGTATTAGGCCGTCAATCAAGCGCTAATTGGACGCCATTTGGAACCCCCTAACCGTGGGGGCTCCAGTTGCAGCTGGAATGGAGAATTAACATAAGAAATGACTACAAATTGCACCAAATAACAAAGCCAAAAAGCTGAAGCGAGTTCTTCGCGTATTTGGTTTCATTAAATGTGCTCCAAGCGTGAAAACGTGATAGAATTTCAGTTTTCGCGTCTGGCCAAAAAGCTGACAGATCGCAATTTTTGAATTGCGCGCAGTTTGGTAATCAGTCGCCGAGCCATGTTTTGAGATTTGTTTTAGCTTTATTCTCAGGCCGTCCAATTACAAGCGACATGAACATAAATAACATTTTATTAAGTGCTAATTTCTGTTTTGGTAGCTCCAAATGGCCAAGCATTTGCCAGCCGCTGATTTCGACCAAGCGATAAGCTCAAAATTTGTTGGCTGCACATTTTGGCCAAGGAGCTGCTCACGGCGCAGATTGGCGCCGCAGATTGTTGCAACGATGCGGATGGGTGTGGTTAATAAAGTCAGCTGCAATCGGGATAAAGAATGTGAAGGGAGAAATGTGGTGAACGATTTTTGGCCATATTGACCAAATAAGAAAGGGAAAGTAATAAAAGAGTCAATAAAATTGTCTTAAAATTCTAACCCAATTAAAGAGACATCAAAAATGCAGAGCAATGAACTTTGTGGAGGTCAAGATTCGAGCAAACTAAGCTAAAGAAATTCTAAAAAAAATTACGAATTTTATATTTTATATATATTTAATAATATTAAAAATATTGAGCCAAATAATAATTCTTTGTAGAAATTATATTAGTATTTTATTTGTTTTTTTCGGCATTCTGTATTTCCTTTCTTGCTATTCTTTAAAGTTGAATTATTCTAGACAACAGATTTCAATAAAACACAACAATTATTTAGAATAAATTTTAAGAGTTGAGGGATTTCGCTCTCTTACCCTCTCTCTCTCTCTCTCTGTGTCTATTGCTGTCACTTTCTCCTATTTGCCCGATTTGTAAAGCGCTACGAGAGCCACGCCCAAAAGTAGCACCACAAAGCCCACACTGCCGAACAGAGCCCAGGACTTGGTGCGCTCGGCCACATGCTCATCATCAGCCGAGTCGCGGACAACTGCTGGCTGTTCCTGGGTCTCCACGTTCGGCACGGTCACCCTGAAGGTGATGTGGGATAGCTCCGATGCCGCTGTGCCGTTGCCGTGGCTGTTTAACAGAGTATCCCGTCGGCGGCGCTGGGCCACGCCGGGCAGACAGTCCTGGGCTGTCAGCTGGCAGTCTTCGCGCTCCAGACAGCCCGTGATGCGCATGGACATGACCAGCACATCGCCGCTGTGCATGCCCGGAAACATGACGGCTCTGAACAGCAGTCGCTGCCCCAACGGCGGCTCCGCGCTGGGCGCATGCGTGCAGATGGCCTGCATGGCCGGATTGAGGCAGCCGCGCTGCGAGATCAGCTGCGCGCTGTTTAAGAGCTCGCCGGCGCCAGAGATGCGCTGCAGCTGCACGTCGCTGAGCTTTGTGTAGTTCCAGCCTGGCAATAGAGAGAATTTATAAGCTGTTATACAAACTTGTGGTAAATTACAAATTAAGTATTAATTTTAAAGCGCAGCAATATTTAGGTTTTAATGTGCTTTCATGAGAAATACAAAAGAGCTTTTTCAGTGGATCAAAAGATTAGTATTAAAGTGCACAACAACTCTTCACATTAAAAAAGTTTTATTTTATAAAGCACATTAACTGGTTCAAATGTAAAGCTTACATATTCAGTAAGCTTTATGGTATTAAGCACATTCTCAATTGAAACTGCCATGAGCTTCTAGTGATGAGCTTTTGTCTGCAAGTGAACTTTCTGGCAAAAAGCACATTAGATTACTATAAATTAAAGTTTTACTGAATATGTATTTTAAAATTGATGAATAACTTTAATATAGTTTTTCTGAGCTTTTAACGTTAAGTAATTTATTGTTTAAAATAACATTTAATAATTTTCACTTTAAGTGCGTGCTTTTAACTTGAAGTGTAGAAAACACATTAAATAACCTTCATTTGAAAGCTTTCCTTAAACTGATCTTTCAACTTCAACTGAGCTTTAACGAATAAAGCACATTAATTGCAACTTGAAGCTTTCGTGAGCTTTTGCACTTGACTTACCATCGCCTGCCAGGACATGAGCGCGCAGCAGCAGCTCCTCGCCCAGCTGCACGGCGCCATTGCTCTCCAGATGGCGCGTGTAGCCATTGGGGCCCCGTCTCAGTAGCTCCACGTGGGTGCGAAAGGCATTCTGGCTGCCGCCATGGGCGTAGCTGCCCACGCTGCGTGCCTGCCTGCGAGAAAACATATCAAAATATTACTCCAATATTCTGGACTACGAAGAGTGGAGTGGCACTCACACATCGTTGGCCACGCCCATTTTCAGGGCATGCGTCTTGACCGCCACCCGTTCCTGGGTCTTGCAGTGCAGCGTCAGAATGGAGTCGCCGCCAGTGCGTAGTCCTCTTATGGCAGGAAAGCGCAGTCGCAGGCACAGGTCCTGGCCACAGGAGCGCACTCCACAGCGCTCAAAGTCCGCGCCCGCAATGTCCAGGAGCAGATAACTGCGCGAGAGCTTCGGCTCGCAGTGTTTGTCCTCGTTGTCGTTGTCCAACACTGGCGCCGCGCCCAGAAAGCTGTCCAGCTTGAGCACCGCCCGAAAGTAGCCCGCCTGCAGGCAGCGCATGTCCTTCAATCGCAGCCGCACCTGCTGCTGCTGCTGCGAGCCGTTCTCAGCCGGCGGCAGGTAGACGGGCGCCGGCGTCGAGGGACGCTGAGGGGGAGCATTGTAGTCGTAGCCCTGCGCGGGCAGTTGCTCCACATCGTTCTCCTCGCCGGGCTCCTGCACAATAATGGGACGTCGTGTTGTTGTTGTTGTTGTTGTTGTTGTGCTGCTGGCGCTGGGCTGCGGATAATAATAGCCGGCGAACTCATCGCTGTGAATGAAAGTGGGCGGGATTACAAAGGAAGTGCCGCAAATGAATATAATAATATAATTATATTGTCAACCTGTCACAGCCCTAAAATAACTGATATGACTGATTTTTTTTTTAAATTCTTAGATTAAATATTTGAAAGCACATTTGTATAAGCTTTGCGGGACATAAATCCTGTCTTGCTGAACACTATTAAATTCATATCAAGCAATTATATTTAGTTCTGGGAGGCAGCTTTTGTTGTTAATTAATAAAAGCAAAAAAGCACCTTAAAAATTTACTGACTAAGCTTTTAGCTTAAGTGAATAAAATTTCGTTGAGCTTACATTAAAACTGTAAAGCTGTAAAAGCGGTGAATTGCAAGATTAAAGCAATATACTAAGTAAGCTTACGTTAAGTTTAAAGCTTTGTAAATTAAGAAAGCTTTCATGAGCTTTGCTGTACCCACCTTGGCGTGGGGCTCTCATAGCTGGGACGCTCCTCATTGCTGGGCAGGTAATGCTGGAGGGGTATAAAATTGCCGTGTCCTTGGTGCAAACTCTTCACGCTGCGGTTCTCGATGATCTCCGGCAGGCTGAACTCCGTCGTGGCTGGCGCAACGGGTGCCACAGGTGCGGGACTCACCGGGCTGGTGGGCGTTGGTGGTGGTCCGTAGAGAGCGGGTGGTGAAAGGGCCACCTGAAAGGGCACTTGTCCGTGCAGATAGCTGCCAAACTCGGAGGGGGCCGCAAAGAAGTGAGCCACATCCGCGTGGGATTGGTAAGTGAGCAGCAGCAGAAAAAGGGCGCTCGTCCACTTGGTTGACATTTTGAGTGATCACTAACTGATCGAACCATGTGTGGGCGCACTTTTATAAGCTAAGGCGGCGCAATCGTGATCGCAGCTGACCCAATTGTAGCCCTATGTAGAATTCAGTTATTTACTGGCCCCAAAAATGTACTTTCTATGCACGATTTGGTTGATGGTGTGACAGCTTTCCTTGATCACGATACCAGGGGGCATTTATTAGGCCAGGTTATGTAAAAAACCTAATTGCTGTTAGTAGTCCCTAGACTATTGGATGCCACTTTCGATGCCACTTGTCGCAGTCGGTGCAATCCACAAATCATTTGCCATTTGACATGCCGCTTGCGGACAACTAATGACAACACGCATTCACAACATTTTGGCCATGTTGCAGATATCCGTTTGAAATGGCCAAAACAAAGCGACGCGAGCGCCAATCAAACTTAACGAGCCCGCGTCGATAATGTGCCCAAAGATGGTAGCACAAAGTAAAAAGTCATCAATAATACTACAATAACAAAAGCTTGCCACAAAGTATCTGAAAATACACACCGAGCAAGCTGCCGTAATATTTCTGATTTCTGATCTGTCCAAATGTAATTCGTGTGTGGGAAGTTCAATTCAACTGTTGTCACACTCAACTTTTATTAACTTTAGATTTATGGAAAATATAATTGAAATTTTTAGTGAACATCGAGGATCCGGGTTCGAGCCCCGGCCTGGAAGCCCAGTAATATATTTAATTTCAGGTTGATAACTTATAACTATACTTTATACTGAATATACTAAGAAATAATAATAATAAAATTAATAGAGATAAATGTTTAATATGAATAATAATGAATAATAATAAAAAATATACAGTAAAACGACGATTATCCGCACATCTGTTAATACGGAATTTAATAAGATATATGCATATCTATATTTATACGTGGAGATACGTAGGTTATTGTTAAAAATAAACAAGAATACTATATTTTAATGTTAATTTATGCTTATATTAACATTTTAAATTTCGATTATTCGAGGTTGTACTGTATTTTGAAATTTAATTATACGAACTGCATGCACAGACAATGTAAAAAATTAAATACAATTCTTTTATAAAAGTTTACCATGAGGAAGATAATTTACCATGAGAATTGGCTAAGAATTACTTTGACAGGTATTGGGGGTTTTTAATATCATTCATTCTCATTTAAGATTATTCGAAAAATCCTTGCTTAGTTTACTTACCTTAAATCTTTTTATTGCAATTTATGTTTCTTGTTTTTCTTTTTATTACTTTGTTTTCATTTTATTTTTACACATTATTTCCATTATTTGCTTAACGTGGGCTTTATTGGCTTGCGGCTTAAGTCTCTTAATAATGTCATTCATAAATTTAATGCAATTTCAACATGACATTTATGATTTGAGGCAATTATTTTTGATTATAATTGTTTGCCTGGCTGCTTATATATGCTACAAGACTGTTCTTGTTGTTGTTGTTGTTGCTGTCGTTGCTGTTGCTTTGCTTGTTGTTGTAGCAGGTTTTCGCCTTGACGGCCATACAAAAAACCCATTTGCAGCGAGCCATCGCCATCGACAGCTACAGTTACAGATACAGATACAAATCTCTCATGGGCACCAGCACCCAAAAGATTGACAACAACGCGCAGAAATTTGCCATATCGACCAAATCGAATGGCAATTAATTGATTTAACATGAGCAGCGTTTGCCACACGCAGTTTACGACATCGAAATAATTAATGAGGCCCCAAATAGGCTGAAAGTATCGCATATCGTGTATCGCATATCGTGTATCGCATATCGTGTATCGCATATCGTGTATCGTTTATCGATGACTGCAATCAGTGTGATTTATGCCCAATTCTTGCCAATTGATTTACAGGAACCAACATGCCAGGCACCTCATTTCCCACAAATAACGATAATTTCAGCAACGGCTTCCCCATGGCCACCACACAAGCCGAACGTCTGCTCCAGGCGCAGAACCGGCGCAAGTTCAGCTTCCCCGCCACGCTCCACTCGGCGGCGCTGCTCGAGGTGGGTCAGCGCGAGACGACGCGCCGCCGGCTCAGCAACGTCAGCGATGTGGTTACCCGCAAACTGTCCTACACAATTGGCTGGAAAGCGGCTCAGATACCCGCCCAGGACATAATCACACAGGTGAGCATATTTCAAAAGATTATGCCAGGTTTGACAATGCATGTCAATCCTGCCACTATTGAATGCTGAAATCTTGAAATTTACAATATATACGCGTTTATAATCGCTTCAGATAAAGTGTTAAGATTTTTTGATAATTGATAGAATATATATATATCTGTCTCTGCGAAAATTCGTATCACACATCATCTTAGAACTTATTTATGAGCGAATATCATCCTTTCATGTTATTATATAGTATTTTTTTATATATTATTGAGAGGAGCAGTCATACCAATTATTAAAATATTTTGTCGATAAACATAATTTCAAGATGTCGTTTTTAGCTGGTGGAAATAAGCTGTGACATTCTTTTTGGTTGATATTTTAGTTTTTAAAAAAATAATAAATATAAAAAAATCTTTAAAAAATAAATTAAGCCATATTTAATAAGTTAAAACATTAGGCTAATAATGTGCATTTGTGGAATTTTTATATCTTTTTTAATTTAGTTATTATAACTTATAAAAATTTTTTTTTCTGCGTAAATTCATATTTTACACCATTTTAGAACTTGTTTGTGAACGAGTATTTGCAAATTATCCTTGCTTGTTTTTAAAAATTCAAAATTCAAATTCAACATTATTTTATTTATTTTAATATTGTTTGCAGGGCCGCTGTTTATGTGGCCACTACATTAAGCGACGTCTGCGCCGCTCGGGACTGTTTAACAAAAAGCTGGGTCTGCAGCGGATTCGGAGCATATTGGGCAACAGCAACACATCCATGGGCATAGTGCGAGATGTGTTTCCGGCGGTGCAGGTGGTAAGTAGTCATATCAAAAGCAACCATTATTATAAAAGCTAACACGACTTATTTCCAGTTGGGTGATGAACTGGAGCGCATGCATCCACGCATCTACAATGGCGTCGCTAGACAAATTTGCCGCAATCCTGGCGGCGAGTTTCACACGCCCGACGCAGTTAGTTTGCTGCTGGGCGCGGTGGGACGTGAATTGTTCCGTGTTGAGATCACTTGGAGCAAGGTCATCTCGTTGTTTGCCATAGCCGGCGGCCTGTCGGTGGACTGTGTGAGGCAGGGGCATCCCGAGTATTTGCCAAAGCTGATGGAGAGCGTTTCCGAAGTTATTGAGGACGAGCTGGTGCCTTGGATCAATGATAATGGTGGTTGGGTAAATTGAAATTTACACAATCTTTTAATTATGGTATAATAAATGATTTCATAATCGTTTCAGAGCGGCATCAATACACATGTTTTACCTACGAACAACAGTCTAAATCCCCTGGAATGGACAACGCTTGTCATCGGTGTCTTATTTGGCTTGATTTTACTTTTCATGTTTTTACGTTTTATTATCAACACACTGATTCCGAAAATATACCAACGATTTACGAGCTGATTGAAAAAAATTTTTATATTTTCCATTGAAAGTGAATTATTTATGATTAGGTATTTGAAGTTGCCCGCGGCAGAGCCGTGTGGCCATCGCATTCAAAGCAAGTAAATACCGCGGCTGGTATTTTTGAATTTTGTATCGATATTCTGATATATTACATTTTATACATCGCCAGTACAACTAATTGCATAAAATACCTAAATCGACGTAGCTTGAAATATACTGTATGCATATTAATAAAAAGCTTTGTGTAGGTTACAATTCCTCAGTTTCAATATCGATAATATACCAAAACATGCTAAGGCGACAAATCCATTTCGGTTGGCGGCTGCTGTGGTTGTCTCGCTCTGGGGAGCTTTTTGTTGCGTGCTTTTTTGGAGCTCGGCCCCGAAGCGGGCAGCGCAGCCAAGCGAGCGAAGCAGCAAACAGCAGCTGAGTTAACGGCGCACACTCTCACGCGCTAGAACATCGGGGCCGCTAAATTTGTGACCGAGACAGAGCGGCAATCCCCCGACGTTTGCACAACAATTTTTTTCGTAGATTCCTCGGTTAAAAGTTCAAAGCAAAGTGAAGCGAAGCGACAATAAAAACACGCGCCGCAGCAAAAAAATAACGTATAAAATAAAACAAAAAGGTAAAAAAAAAATAAAGACAACAGTAAAAGCGAAAAAGAAAGCAACAGGGAACAGCTTGAAAATCAATCGCCCAGTAGCAGCAACAACAAGTTTTTTAGTTGTTTTCTTTTGTGTGCGTCGTTCGTGTATGTTTGCCTGCTCTACGCTTTGCGCGCAACATTTATTCTCGATTTTGTATTTTGTTTTGCACATTTTATCAGGCCAAACCACCTCCAAAAAAGCGCAAAAGCGAGCCGAGCTCGTTGCAAGGCAACTGTAATAATAAAAAAGCTCAACTTTTACACAACTTGCATGCAGCTGAAGCTTACAAGGGGCGAAGCAGAGGAGGCTGCGACAACAACAACGCCAGAAACAAAAACAACAGCAGCGATAGGAAAAACAAGAGCGAGAAAGAAGTTTGGTCAATTTGCCCAGCATCAGCTTAAGTGACGATGGCCATGGCACCGACCACCGCCAACACAACCCCCAACACCACCCCCACACCGAAGCTGGCCAAGTTCAAATCCTCCTCGCTGGACCACGAGATCTACACGGCAAATAGACGCAGCACAATTGCGACCGCGGCCAGCGAATGGAAAACTTTGCGAGCTCCACTCAATGGCAGATCCGTGCATATGGGCAGCGGGAGCAGTGCAGGCGCACAGGGATCGGGCGGCATGTTGGGAGGCCACATGACGCGGGCTGCGTCCACCTCATCGCTGGCCAGCAGCACACGCACCATGACCAACTATCAGGAGTACAAAATGGAAATTATTAATCAGGTAAGTCGGCAAAGAAGTCGCGCGCAATATAAAGCGATAAAACAAAGAAGTCGCGGTTGAGATACCCTGCTGAAAATTTAAATTAAACAAAAGTGTATTTTAAGTTAATTGGATGACTTCCATTTTCACTAGATAGGAAATATTTTTTATTGAATTCCATTATATCATTTTTCACTTTTCCTTGCCAAGCCTCCCTTTAACCTTTTAACGTTACAGGGTATATAAAAAGCTGTGCAAACAAATTGCATATTGATATATTTTTGTATAAATTAGCTAGAAAAAACAGTTGGTGGTCTTATTTTTGTTTATTTATCAACAAAAAATTAAATTTAAAAAATTACTTAATTAGTGAGGTGGGGCTATATGTTATGTTATAGAGATCCTCTTCGGCGTTGACGTTTAATTTATAGGGTAAACTTACATTATTTATATTTATATGTATGCATATGTGTGTCAAATGTGGGTTTATTTATTTTTAGCAATTTGTTTATCTCAACTGATAACAAAATAAAAACTTATTATGACTGCATTTTGAGTTGAAAAGTATTTGTACTGCTTTGTTTGCCATTAAATAATATTTTAGAAATATTTACCCGCCAGCTGCGATAGCTGCAAAAACTGTTGCATTTGTTGATCAGTCGCTGATAAAATTTAAAGCTCGTTAGCCTCCAAATGCGGACTCCATAAATTAGCTCAAAAATAAAGTAAAAGGCAATACATTTTTAGTCTTATTTAAATGATATGAGAGATAAGAGAGATGTATAAATATGTTAAATTAATAAAAAAAATGGCAAATAATGGCAAAAGCTTTAAACAATAAAATTGTTTTCCAATTAAATAGTTAATTCTTACTCAACAAATCCTTCATCCCCTCATGTTAAGTTCATGTTTATCTTACTGTTAACTAAATTTCCTAGCACTACAGAATTAGTGCAGAAAAATTAAGCAGCTAAAAACCCCCAAGAGTATCGTAAACGTTCGCTTTAAAAAAAAGGTAAGTTAGGCAAACAGCTGCAAACAAAACAAATAATTCTTAAAACTAAAAAGAACAAAACACAATTCTTGATCGAAATGCTAAAAATAAGATTCGTAGGTTCAGTTGGGTTGATGGATTCAACTGGAGGGCAAATGCGATAAAAGCATGAAAACATTTATCTCTTCAGGTGGTAATAATTATGTCTGCGTTTAGAGAGTGCGGTGTGGCATAAACAAATTTGATAGATTTATGGGCCAGAGAGTATTTACGGTAAACAAGCAAGCAATTGGTGTTTAACCGCTTGCTGTTCGCAGTTAGCGTTTGGTTATTGAGAGCTAATGGCTTTTCAATACTCGATAGACTTGTCAACATGTCAATAACTGGGGGTAGCCCAAGGTCGAGTCTTTTTCGGCAATGTCGTATGTCAAGTTGGCGCCAAGACACAATTTCTCGATTGTTGCTATAAGTTGGTTGGCATGACAAACGGTAATTGTGCGAAAAAAAAAACAACTGTAAAATATAACTAACGAGCTTCGATAACAATTGCAAGCGTCGTGACATTGTAAATTAAAAAGACATCTATCACATGCAAACATACACATGTAGATATGTCGAAGAGATCCAGACTAGACACATGTTTTGATAGCTACCCCTGTGGGAAGGGATGAAATATAAACATTAGTTAGTTGATTGAAGTACTGCAACAAAATACAAATCTGTTTAGCATTTTAGTAGCTAATGCTTAACACACATCTCTATAAATATTTCAAGTTTCTTTGCTGTCTGCACAGCACGTTCTGTTCATATTTGCCACTAGGTAAAATCATATTTCATTTAATTATAATGCCAAACACCCTTTTCTACTATTGTTTCGGGTTAGTTGCATTTAATGGGTATAATTAAGTTTTCTAATCTGTATAATCGAGATAATTTTAAGTCTATAGATATAAAACAAGGGACCAATCTTTGAAAATGCGTATTTGCGCAAATTATAAAAGTATATTTGCTTTCAGAAGCCTTTCTATATGGCGTCCATATATAAAGATATAAAAATGTAGATTAAGATACAATATATAGAATGATCAGTTGAATTAGTATTTATAAATATCTTATTGTTAAGAGATAAAATTTCTCTTTTTTAAATGTTAATCTTTTAAGAAATTCTTTTTCTAAATGTATAATTAAATACCTAAAACTTGATAGCTAAATAACTACATAGTATCTCATAGTTGCGCACTTTGCGATTATACAATCTTTTTGTGTGTTTATATAATTTTTGCGATCGCTGCATTTAATGTGCTACGTCGGCTTTTAGTTTTGAACTATCTTGAGGTGGCGCGTAGAATGTGTGAATGAAATTTAGCAGGTGTCACTCGAACAGTGATTGGCCAGAAACTCAAAAATCATTCAGACAAGCGTACAATTTTTATTTTTTTTTTACCAAGGAAACAGTTGCCGACAAGTCCAAACAAAATAAAAAGAATGGAAAACTATTTTAGAATTGTTTCCAGAATTCATAAATTATGCGATTCCGGATTAGCGGAAATTTTGACTGGCAATTGATGGATACACCTTCAAATCGTGCACTCTTGGCCCCATATGCAAAAGATCAAAGCTGGCACCCAGCTATCAGTTGATTTGATTTGATTTGATTTTTTTGAATTGAATTGGTTATTAATTGAACTTCGTTATATTTGTTTTCATCTATTGCCCAGGGCAAGTGCTTGTGTGGGCAATACATCAGAGCGAGACTGCGACGTGCCGGGGTACTCAATCGGAAGGTAACACAAAGACTACGCAACATACTGGAGCCTTCTTCATATGTGGTCTACGAGGTGTTTCCAGCGCTCAACAGCGTAAGTATATAATATTTAATCCGTATAATAAATCCTAACTATTATTTGTTTTTCTACAGATGGGCGAGGAACTGGAGCGGATGCATCCGCGCGTTTACACGAACATATCCAGGCAGTTGTCTCGTGCGCCCTTTGGAGAACTGGAGGATAGCGATACGGCGCCGATGCTGCTCAATCTCGTGGCCAAGGATCTCTTTCGTTCGAGCATCACCTGGGGCAAAATCATCTCGATATTTTCGGTCTGCGGTGGGTTTGCCATCGACTGTGTGCGCCAGGGCCACTACGACTACTTGCAGACTCTGGTGGACGGTCTGGCCGAGATCATTGAGGACGATCTAGTCTACTGGCTGATCGACAACGGGGGATGGTTGGGCCTGCAGCAGCATATACGGCCGCGTGTTGGGGAGTTCACATTTCTGGGCTGGCTGACGCTGTTCGTGACCGTTTCGGCGGGCGCCTATGTGGTCTCGAACGTTTGCAAGCGCATTGGCTGTCAGTTGTATTCGTTGTTATTCTAGTTTCGGGTCGCCTTAGATTTAATTGTACCCTGTAGTCAGTGAGAGAAACTTGCAATCATTCCTGCATAAAGTCGTTAAATAGCTTATAAAGAGATCTTTTTAATGTTTGATATTGATATTGATATTGATACTTGTTATATTGTTTTTGTACATATGCCTAACTTAGTGCCAATCACATAGAGCAAATAAATTACAAAAAGAAAATTTTGAATACAAACGTTCATTACAGCTCACAGGGTGTTTACAGAATTCAGATGTTTTGTTAACATTTTCTTTATTATCTTTTGCCAGCCGCCACAATCAGCTATCGATTGTGACATATTTCGTGAAATGTATTTATCGATATCATCTGCCAATAGAGTTGCGCAACGTAGTTCAGTTCAATTAAACTTATGGATTCACCGTTTGATGTCATATTAAAAGCTGGTAACCTGTAGTTTATTAAACTTATTATTTAATAGTATAAAATTTAAAATGCAATAATTTGTAAATTATTGTGTAATATTTGTAAGCGAAATGTATTGAACGATTGGAACATAACAAACGCTGGGGCATAGTTCGTTCGTTCAGTTAGTTCAGTTGAACTTGTTCAGAACGATTCGATACAGCACTATTTGTGACAATATTAGTTCTGGGACTGCACATATGTAGGCAGCCCAAGTCAGTCATAATTTTATAAGCATTTAAACCGAAATAATGCCATGTCAGGTGCGTATCAAGTCCTTACATATTGTGGCTCGTGACAACGCCAACACTTATCTCTTACAGCACACAGAGGAAAAATGCCAGAGACAGCAACGTCGCACTCGCACGTGGAGGCCAAAAAACAAAGCAATGTTGATCATTTTATAATTGATACGTGTGCGGACGAGCTCTACTACTGTGAGGATTGCGGACAGGACTTCGACAGCATCGAGTCGTATAACCAGTCGCACAGTGGGCCCGACGGCTGCACAGGCAGCGTCGATACCAGATCCAAAGTAACGGTGCATGCCGTTGAGATTAAGGACGAAACGGAATTCGATGACGATGCAATTGACATTGATTCAATTGTGGTTGAGGAAGATGACTTGGTTGAGGAACTGGACGAGGCAAGCGAGCCGCAGCTCTGGGAAGTGCTGGAGGAAGAGGATGCGCCACTGCAGGCTATCGAAACCGCAGTCGAAGGCGAACCCGAAGCCGAAGACGAAACTGAGGAAACGTCCAACAAATCGGAGCGATACTTCTGTTTCGATTGCCATAGCATATTCGAGACCCGCCAGAGCGCCGAGGAGCATAGCTGCCCACAGGGCGATGCGAACGGCGGCAAGCAAAACAACGCCAAGCTGTCCAAAACGCAGACGCCAATGCGACGCAAAGCGACGCCTGCCGCAGCAGCCAGCGGGGACAGCGCGACCACCGTCTGCCACATCTGCAAAACCAAGTTCAGTTCGGCCAAATGCCTTAAGTTTCACATGCGCATTCACAACAAGCGTGCCTCCAAGTCCATACAGGACGCCCTGCCCGTCGGCGCCCATCAGCAGTACAGCGAGCTGGATCAGTTCTACTGTGAAATATGCAACAAAAGGTGGGTGCTATAAATATATATCTATTGATATTCCTTTTAAGAACTTAAAGTTACTTTAATTCTATTGTACCCTTCTGTAAGATTTAATGAGCTCTTGAATTGGTACTCTTTATTCTCATGGATATTGGGGTCTCAAAATTGGCTTAGAAGATCCTTAAGAAACTCGCTTACATTAAAAACGCAATATGCTATTAAGAACATCCAGTTGTACTAATAATTCCCATTAATGCCAAAACTTTTGCAGCTTTGAACAAAATCTGTTGACTGTGCACAAACAGATGCATCAGAGCCAGAAGCAGTTCCTGTGCGGCACCTGCAATCGCAAGTTCGACAATGTGACCGAGTACGAGATGCATGTCAAGATTCACGAACGTCATGCGCTGAGCAGCGCCAGCAAAAAGGTCACCAATGTGAACAAGGATAAGCCGGGATTCGCCTGCCAGTACTGTGAGCGCGTCTTCTCGCGACCCTACGAGAAGGTGAAGCACGAGCGCGTCCACACCGGCGAGAAGCCCTACAGCTGCGAGGTGTGCGGCAAAACGTTTCGCGTCTCCTACTCCCTGACGCTCCACCTGCGCACGCACACAAACATACGGCCGTATGTGTGCACCACCTGCAATAAGCGGTAAGTTTGCGGAGTTTCTTCAATGCACAATGTTTATTTGCATTCCACTCCTTGCAGCTTCAAGTCGCATCAGGTGTACTCGCATCACTTGCGCATCCACAGCTCGGAGCGCCTGTATGTTTGTGATAGCTGCCCGAAATCCTTTCGCACCTCGGTGCAGCTGTACGCCCATAAGAATACGCACACAAAGCCGTATCAGTGCGCCGTCTGCAATCGTCCCTTTGCCTCGCTGTACGCTGTGAAGGCGCACATGGCGACCCACAGAACGGGCGATGCGAAGAGCATCAGCAATGCGGCCATCAAGAGCCAGCAGCTGTCCAATAAATATTGGTGCGTCACCTGCGGTGCCGAATATGCGCGACCCTTTGCCCTGCGTCTGCACATGAAGGCGGCCCATGGGCATCCGGATGACGCGGACACGCGACTGGCCAAGGTGGCCGCCACGGACGAGGACCAGATTATAGTGCCGGATACCGAGACGGCGGTGCTAATAGCGGCGGCTAAAGCTGATTCAGCCTATCTAAATGCAGCCGTCAACGATGTCGATGTCATGGGTGCGGTGCCCAAGTACGAGGAGTGCATTGAGGTATCAACAGATGCGGTAGGTACTATAACTAAGAGTATCTATTTATATAAATATATAGTATAAAAATATTTAGGCAGATAGGAAGTGAGAGTAAGATAGGCAGAGTAAGAGAGAGTGGAGAGAAGAGAAGGAAAGAAAGGGAGTATAACTTTTGAATTAAAAGTTTGTTGATGTAACTTGAATTCATGAGAATCGCATAGAGGGGCGAAATTGCCTTTTACACAATTAACACAAAGCCGCAAGACTGTAGACATTTTCTTGAATATTAGGTATATGTATTCATTATATAGCAGATAAACTATCGCAAAAAAGTATATGTACCTATTCAAATCGAATCAATCACTTTTGCAGTTTGACGTGGAGACCTTTCACAGCGAAGAGATCATCACCGACTGGCTGAAATGAAAGCCCGTTTGGGAACCCCACATACAAATCGATTGAGGAAACAAACATATATTGGAACATAACTGGCGATTAACTAGTAAATATTTATTGCTGGCGTACGTTGAGACCAGACCATTGGGTTGGATGTTGCATATATAGGAGTAATGTATAAGTTAAGAAAATTGAAATCATTTAACTACAACTACTTGCAAAATACAAAATAATATATAATGATAGACTTAAAAACATAAAACAAAATGCATTTATTGGCTATTAGCATTGGTTACTGCTCATGCTGCTGCTTCTGTTCTGGCTGCTCCAGCTGCTCGTCGCTGTCCTCCTCGTCGCATATCTCCTTAAGCACTTCTACCAGGGTCTTGGCCTCGTCAAGTTCTTTGCGCATCGTGTCCATTTCCTCCTCCAGACCCTCGATGCGTTCGTGCAGATGGCGATTCTCGATGAGGGTCGCCTCCAGTGCAACGCGTCGCTGCTCCGACAGCAGCTTGTAGTAGTTCTCGCCGGGATCGCATTCGCTGGTCAGATCATCTGCTGTGATTGGTTTATCGGCATCGTTGGGCGAAACAGTTGCTTCCGTCTGTGTGTCCGCATCCTGCGTTGTTGTTGTCGAGGCTGTATCGACGCATTTGCGTTTGCCGTATTTGGGCGTTACATTGACGCCGGCCTTCAAGCGACTGAGCTGATCCACGATGGAGACACGACCCAGTCCCGTTAGATTCTCCTTATCTGTGTTGGCGTTCGCGTTCGCCTGCAGCGGCTTTAGCGTTTTACGTTGTTGCTTCAGATGCTCCTGTTGCTCGGCCTCGCTCTCAACTTGAATGTAAACTCGTGCAGCGCCCGTGGACATTTTCAAGTCGTTTAGTTCTTCGGTTTAGTAGCTAAAATGCTCGCTATTTGTTAACACATTAATTGTTTGCGCTTCGGCTCGCGTTATTTGGTAATGCGTTGTGAATGGCCGCCAAAAAGATGCCGCGTGCAGATGCTCAACACTGTCTTTTCGGTATTTTACAGCACTGCAATTTTAGAGCTGTCGCATATTCTGTTGATTTAAATACTAACTAACAATCAGATTGCATTATGAGTTCACAAAGGTTAAGATATTTTTGTATGCTTTGTTCTAAGTTTATGTATACTTTCATATTTGCTTAATACAATTTATTCTTATGAGTAACCAACCACGAATTGGTTGAATCAAAAAATACTAACAAACTACGGGTGCACTGCTGGTTAAGTATTTTTTACGCCGGTGGCAACGCTGCGCACCCAACAGCTGAGAGCGGACGCGCAGGCAAACGTTTTTCGGCTTTTTTGTGTTTTTTATTTGCAATAAACGCATAATGACTGAAAAAACAACACAAGCGCTGCAAATTGAGCTGAATTTTGTGAGTATATAAATACATGACTCCATGGTTACCTTGGCTAATCGTGAAAATTTGCTTTAGGACGAGGAAGATGTGCCGTACGAGGAGGAGATTCTACGCAATGCGTATTCCGTCAAGCATTGGCTGCGCTACATCGATCACAAGGCGAAAGCGCCCAACAACGGCGTTAATTTGGTGTACGAGCGTGCGTTGAAGGAGCTGCCGGGCAGCTATAAGATCTGGTACAACTATCTGCGTACGCGCAGGAAGCAGGTGCGCGGCAAAATACCCACGGATCCCATGTACGAGCAGGTGAACAACACGTTCGAACGGGCGCTGGTCTTTATGCACAAAATGCCGCGCATTTGGATGGACTATGGGGTATTCATGAGCTCCCAGTGCCGCATTACGCGCACCCGACACGTCTTTGATCGGGCGCTGCGGGCGCTGCCCATCACACAGCACGGACGCATTTGGCCGCTGTATCTGAAGTTTGTGCAGCGCTACGAGATGCCCGAGACGGCACTGCGTGTCTATAGGCGGTATCTGAAACTCTTTCCCGAAGACGCCGAGGAGTATGTAGCCTATTTGCAGGTAAGATGGTCGCTTAACCCGTTTTATTTTGCCTTTTGTAATGTGAGTCCATCGGTGCAGGAGGCGCAACGTTTGGATGAGGCCGCACAGCAACTGGCGCACATTGTGGACAACGAGCACTTTGTCTCGAAGCACGGCAAGTCGAATCATCAGCTTTGGAACGAGCTCTGCGATCTGATATCGAAGCATCCGCACAAGGTGCATTCACTGAACGTGGATGCGATCATTCGTGGCGGCCTGCGTCGCTACACGGATCAGCTGGGACACTTGTGGAACTCCCTGGCCGATTACTATGTGCGCTCCGGTCTGTTCGATCGTGCTCGTGACATCTACGAGGAGGCCATTCAAACGGTGACCACTGTGCGCGATTTCACCCAAGTCTTCGATGAGTATGCGCAGTTTGAGGAGCTGTCGCTGAACAAACGCATGGAGCAGGTGGCCAATGATGAGGCTGCCACCGAGGAAGATGACATTGACGTTGAGCTGCGTCTGTCGCGCTTCGAGTATCTCATGGAGCGACGTCTGCTGCTGCTCAATAGCGTGCTGCTGCGTCAGAATCCGCACAATGTGCACGAGTGGCACAAGCGGGTCAAACTGTATGAGGACAAGCCGGAGGAGATCATCAACACCTATACGGAGGCGGTGCAGACGGTGCAGCCGAAGCAGGCGGTGGGCCAGCTGCACACGTTGTGGGTGGAGTTTGCCAAGTTCTACGAGGCCAACGGGCAGGTGGAGGATGCACGTGTGGTATTCGAGCGCGGCACGCAGGTGGAGTACGTTAAGGTGGAGCATCTGGCGGCTGTGTGGTGCGAATGGGCCGAATTGGAGCTGCGTCAGCAACAATTTGAGGCAGCTCTGAAGCTGATGCAGCGCGCTACGGCGATGCCCAAGCGAAAGGTGGCCTATCACGACGATACGGAAACTGTGCAGTCGCGCCTCTATAAATCCCTGAAAGTGTGGTCCATGTACGCGGATCTGGAAGAGTCCTTTGGCACCTTTAAGACCTGCAAGGCGGTTTACGAGCGCATCATTGACCTTAAGATTTGCACGCCGCAGATAATCATCAACTACGGCCTGTTTCTGGAGGAGCACAACTATTACGAGGAAGCGTATCGCGCCTACGAAAAGGGCATTGCCCTGTTCAAATGGCCGAACGTCTATGACATTTGGAACTCGTATCTGAGCAAGTTCTTGGAACGCTACGGCGGCACCAAACTGGAGCGTGCACGCGATCTGTTTGAGCAGTGCCTGGATCAGTGTCCCCCGGAGCATGCCAAGTACTTCTATTTGCTGTATGCCAAGCTGGAGGAGGAACATGGTCTGGCCCGACATGCAATGGCCGTCTACGATCGCGCCACGAGCGCTGTTAAAGAGGATGAGATGTTCGACATGTACAACATCTTCATCAAAAAGGCAGCCGAAATTTATGGCCTGCCGCGCACACGTGAGATTTATGAGAAGGCCATTGAAGCGCTGCCGGAGCAGAATATGCGGCACATGTGCGTCAAATTCGCAGAGCTGGAAACGAAACTGGGCGAAGTGGATCGCGCCAGGGCCATCTATGCGCATTGCTCACAGGTGCGTATTTTACGGTTACTCGAATTTAAGTTGAAAGTCATATTACAAAAATATTGCCATCGTTCATAGGTTTGTGATCCGCGTATTACCGCCGACTTCTGGCAGACGTGGAAGGAGTTCGAGGTGCGACACGGCAACGAGGACACGATGCGTGAAATGCTGCGCATCAAGCGCTCTGTGCAGGCCACCTATAACACGCAGGTGAACATGATGGCCGCCCAATTTCTCAATACGAACAACGGCGCTGCTGCCGATGCGGGCGCTGGCTCTGGATCCGATGCCATGCGGCTGCTGGAAGAGAAGGCCCGACAGGCGGCGGCCGAGGCCAAGCAGAAGCCAGCCGAGAAGGCTGCCTCCAATATTATGTTTGTGCGCGGCGAGACGCAAGGCGGTGCCAAGGCCAAGGACAATACTGTTATCAATCCCGATGAGATTGATATTGGCGAAAGTGATGAGGACGACGACGACGAGGATGAGGAAAACGCCAACACAGAGCAGGCGGCAGATGGCGACGCCGCAGCAGCGGCCACCAAAACCGACGATGATGGTCTCATCATGAAGAAGCTGCGATTCGAACAGAAAGCAATTCCTGCCAAGGTCTTCGGCAGCCTTAAGCCCAACAATCAGCAGGAATCCGATGAGGAGTAAACAAATATTTGAAAAGGTTTAAAATTATTGTAAGAAAAAAGCTATCCTCAAGCAAGATCAAGCAGAAAATTATAAAAAGTTCATGCAGTGACATTTTTGTCTGAAGTAAGTGAATGTCTGAATGCCTGAGATCTGGTTGGGATCGATATAATTGATGCCTGTAGTATGGGCACTTTAGATAGATGAATTCGTACCAAATAACATCAAATAACATCAGAGGTGAATCTTATATAGCCATTTAAACTAAACAAATGGAGTCAAATCTTCAAATTATTTTTAATTTTTGGACATTTTTTAAATATGTTTGAATATATTATATGGTATATTTTCGAAATCGGCCCACAAAGTCAATTCAAATTTATACAAATTAAGTTGGATTTTTGTATCAGCCCAAAATTAAAAAAATTTGCCGTTGCTTATTATAGAAGCATTTAAAAGTATGCAATTATTTTCTTTGAATTAGCTTTTTGCAAAGTTCCGAATTAACTGGATCTGAGAATACTTTACATTTAAAATGTGACTTTAGTAGTTAAACAAATTTATATTTCTTCGAAAAACGTAGAAGGCGACGTTTTTAATGTTTGTAGCACTCAGTTGAACTCAACTCACCTGGCTTATTGTCATTCCCGTCACACAAATTTTCGAAAGAACACAGAAAAGAAAACACACATTTTGAAAACAGCACATTTGCAAGAACATCAGGGAAGAGTAAGAATGATGCGGCTGGCAACTCGACTGGGCAACGCTCGCAACGCTAATGTGCAAATTTTGAGGCGAGTCCAGGCAGCCAAATCTTGCGGCAACTTCGGGAGGGTACCGCAGAGTTTAAGGCAAATTAACTTTGCCGGCGCTCAGCAGTTGCGATGCTATGCGAAGTGCGAAGACAGCGTTGTCAAGGGCGTTGTGGTGGGCGTGTACACCAAGGAGGGCGACAGGGAGCCGAAGCTGACGTCCAGCGGCGAGAAGTTCGATGACCGGGCGCAGGGCAAGATCTCGGAGCTGGTACGCGAAACCAACATGAAAGGTGAACTGGGCAAGGGTCTGATATTTTCCAATGTGGATTCGGAGTTCAGTGCCGTTGCCGTGGTGGGTCTGGGCCAAGAGGGTGCCGGATTTAATGACCTTGAAATGATTGACGAGGGCATGGAGAATGCCCGCGTTGCCGCCGGCGTCGGCGCCCGGGCCCTTCAGCTGCAGGGCGTCACCGATGTGTTTGTGGACTCCATGGAGTATCCAGAACAGGCGGCCGAGGGCAGTGCCTTGGCCATCTGGCGCTACAATACCAATAAACGCAAACAGGATCGCACGCACATACCCAAACTGGAGCTGTACGATTCACCCGACGTGGATGCCTGGACCCGTGGGCTCTTCAAGGCCGAATCCCAGAATTTGGCCAGGCGTTTGAGCGATGCGCCAGCGAATCAAATGACGCCCACCATATTCGCCCAGTCCACAGTGGACGCGCTTTGTCCGTGCGGCGTAAGCGTTGATGTGCGCTCAATGGACTGGATCGAGGAGAATCGGCTCAACTCGTTCCTGATGGTGGCCAAGGGCAGCTGCGAGCCCCCCGTCGTCCTCGAGGTCAACTACTGTGGCACCGCGCCCGAGGACAAGCCCATCCTCCTGCTGGGCAAGGGCCTGACCTACAACAGCGGCGGCCTCTGCCTCCGGCCCAAGGACTGCATGCATCTCTACCGCGGCTGCATGGCCGGCGCCGCCGTCTGTGTGGCCACCATTCGCGCAGCGGCCGCGCTCTCGCTGCCGCTGAACATCAGCGCGGTGTTGCCGCTCTGCGAGAATATGCCGTCGGGCATGGCGGTGAAGCCGGGCGACGTGGTCACTTTGCTGAATGGCAAGACGCTGGGCATCAAGGATGTGAGCAAGGCGGGCGTGGTGGTGATGGCCGATCCGCTACTGTATGCCCAG
The DNA here is from genome assembly GCA_004143825.1 of Drosophila micromelanica. NCBI lineage: Eukaryota > Metazoa > Arthropoda > Insecta > Diptera > Drosophilidae > Drosophila > Drosophila micromelanica. The sequence goes on along the minus strand of SCDY01000064.1, from coordinate 1,337 downwards.
GCCAACTACAAGCCGCGCATGGTCGTCGACATTGCCACCCTCGGCTACGGCGTCTGCTGCGGACTCGGCGGCAGCGCGGCGGGCATTTTCAGCAACTCGAACTTTGTGTTCAAGCAGTTCGAGAAGGCTGGCGGCCTGACCGGCGATCGCGTGTGGCGCCTGCCACTGTGGAGCTACTTCAAGCGGCTGATATCTCCGAATTTGACATACGACATCAGCAATCGCGGACGCGGACCCGCCTCCAGCTGCATTGCCGCCGCAGTGCTGCACGAGATGGTGCCGTGCGTGGACTGGGCCCACATCGATATCCGCAACGTGGGCATGCTGACGCGCCACGCCCCGTTGCCGTACTTGCTGCGCGATCGGATGACGGGTCGTCCCACGCGCACCATCATCCAGTTCCTCTATCAGATGGCCTGTCCGGAAAATAAGTAGAATTTCAATCGAATTTAATTATTCATTTTTATTTATTGTTGAACGCGTTTCTGTTTTTAGCCTGTTAAATTTGGTGGGGGAAGAACACCGAGTAGATTTTAAACAAAATTGTTAACCCATGATCAGTAGTATGTGTATGTAACCGAGGGCCTGAACTACTTGAGTCTAAAGAATATATGTAAATGTTATCAATGTATTTTCTATTTGGGAAATTCTTAAGGTAATTGATGTAAATATTCTGCATCGAAAGAGCTAAAGGAAGAGAGAGACAGAGACAGAGAGACAGAAAGAGAGGGAGAGAGAAAGAGAGGGAGAGGGTAAAAGAGAGAAAGAGAGAGAGAGAGGGTGAGAAAGAGAGAGAGTGAGAGGTAGAGAGAGAAGAGAAGAGAGAGAAGGAGAGAGAGAGAGAGGGGGAGAGAGATAGAAAGAGAGGAGGAGATGAAGAGAGAGAGAGAGAGAGAGAGAGAGCAAGAGAAAGAGAGGGAGAGAGAAAGAGTGTGAGAGAGGGAGGGAGGGAGAGAGAGAGAGAGAGACAGAGATAGAGATAGAAAGAGATAAATAAAGAAAGAGAGCGAGAGAGTAGAGGGAAAGAGATGGAGAGATATATATATAGAGAGGAAGAGATTGAAAACGAGAGGGAGAGCGCAAGTGAGTATGTGCTTCTTTCCTATAAAAACACAACTTTTTAAATATCACTTTTAAATAACACAGATATCACTGAAAACACCAAACGTCTGCAGGCATTACTTGAATTCATGAGAATCGCTACAAATTAACATAACACTGCAAGACTACAAACAACATGTTTATACTCGTTCACGAAGTGAAAGAGTATATTGGTTTTGTGCAATGTCCGTCTTGCTGTCCGTCTGTCCGTATGAACGCAATTATTTTCGCCGCTA
>SCDY01000063.1:0-115778 GCA_004143825.1 Drosophila micromelanica | reverse complement strand
GGGGTCGGAGATGCCTCCTTCTACCTGTTACATACATTTCAACAAAACCATAATACCCTGTTTCACCCATTTTCAATGGGTTCAGGGTATAAAAACAATAAACTTTAGACGGGCCCTGCTTAGACCTGTTTTCAGAGCACCCAAAAACTCATGAACAGACACAATTTGCAGATAATCCCCATTATTAATCTACGTTCCGGAAGCTCATCAAAGATTTTATAGGTAGTTACAGCACAACACACATATGACGTACGTTATAAAATTTATCGTGTCTTTAGTTCTCATATTGATGAAACTGAACTGAAAATGAATGTGGAATTATAATATTCATGTGTATCATTAAAAAAAAATATTTCCAAAAAAAAACTTACAAAATATAATTTTTGACATTTTATTGTTTTAAATATAGAATTGTTTTTTTTTTTTTTATTTGCAATCGATTTTGGTTGTTAAAGAAAGGATACTTTCAAGAATTTTAAAACTTTAATAATGTGTTTTTTTTTACTTTCTACCATGTCTACAAATACTTGAAAGCCAGTTAAGGTCCACACGAAATTAAGTGTGAATTATATTCAATACAAAAATTTGTAGCTTAATTTACGCTGAGAGTATTTTATAATTTGTAGTCAACAAAAATATGTTTATTATTTATTTAACATATATATAATTACTTTGTGTTTACGTTTAAAAGGAACGTTTAATCTGACGGAGCTTATTTTTAGAACGACGTTTTTATTAATTTAAACAGCCATAAATTACTTATTTCAATTAGCCGCTTATCCCAAATTTCCAATCTCCATTTTATAGAACTTGACTTGACTTATTTACCATTGACATTGTCTCCAAGGGAAAACTATTTTTATTTCGTGAAAATCTGTTGTGCAAAATCACGAGTCCATTCGCTAAGGTTCAATCAGCCAGTGGACTGACCACTCAATTGATACGTGGATACGAATAATCACTTCAAGCTGTTGGCAGCGATAACGCTACACACACACACACACACACCCATTCACACACACACACCCATTCACACATTCGTCATAGACACTGAAATATCGACTAGAAGTCGAACACATAGCAAACAAATAAATACAAGCGATTGGATTGAGTGTACCCGACAGGCAAATACCCTTTAAAAAGTTTCGAAATCAAGTTTGTGAATCTTTCTTCTACTAGTATACCTATTATTTATAAAAAAATATATTTTGTATTTATTTTAAGGCTATTAATATATACTATAATATGAAGAAGTGGGAAAATTATCATAAAAACTGAAACATTCTTGATATTTTATTTTAAGTGCTCCTAATTTCCAGGGTATGTATAAAAAAATATATCAATATTTATCGATTTTTTTAAATTAAAATTAAAGAGTTTTGATGTTAATCAAGCATATAAATATTTTAAAGAGTCACCTTTACAGCTGATACTGTCGCTTCTTCAAACATTTAATTTATGTACAGAGTATTAAGAGAGCAAAACAATTTCTATAACAACAAGAGCAACAACAACTTTGTCAACTGACAAGGTGGATTGTCTTGTGGGAGACTCAAGCACTGCGCACTTGGGTTGTTTCCATTGTTTGCGCACACGTAGCGCGAAACGAGCCTCCAAGGGTTTCAACTAAAAACAATAAAAAACAAAAAAGAAAATTAAAACAAAAAACAAAACGAAACACAACAATAAATCAGCAATAACAACAGCAAAGCCCAGGGACAGTTATCGACCCACAGACGGCGAGGCCGGCATTAAACAACGCCCCTAAACTGTCATTCACATGGCACACATTACGCATACGTCATGTGGTACGTAAATAAACGGCTAACAGAACCCAATATTACCGATAGATAAGCCCCGCTGGCTATAATTTTCATATCGTTGACTGATTGCCCAACAAAATTAAATACAATTTTAACACGTGGCAGGTAGCTAAAATTGCAGAATAGAATAGTCTTTACTCTGACTTCCTATACTTACATATATAATACAACTTTTTGTTTGATTTTTTTTTTTGTAAGTCAATTTTGTTGAGTTGTGTTCCTTAACCATTATTTGGCTGTTTAGATTTTGTCGGTTGAGTCATTAGAAATTCATTTCGCAACAAAGTATTCGTGTTAGTCACTTTTCCATTCAAAATTTCTGCTAAACTTCTGTGTAGAATAAATGTGTTTTTTTAGAAAACATCAACAAAGGTTTTTGGATAAAACAAAATGTTAAATGTTATTTGTATACCTCTTAAAAACTTTGTATAATTGTATAATATATTTCATTAATTTTATTTATTTTAAATTGAAAGAAATAATATATATATAATTTAATATTTAAATACGACAAAAATCGCAAAAACTTAATTTTTTATGTATTTTTTACCCTGTATTTTTTCACCCTGAACCCATTGAAAATGGGTAAAAAGGTTATAATCAATGGTTTTGTGCAAAATTATGTAACAGGCAGAAGGAAGCACTAGGTATATATTCGAAAATGTTTGACTGTATTTTGGACCAAACATTTTATTTTTTAGAATTCATCTACACACCGAACCATGAACAAAAAGACAATCCTCATCAAAATCGGTTAAGTTTTGGCAAAGTTACGACTGGGGAAAATTGAGACATATCCTTATATGGGACCACTAGGGTATAAATTCAAAAATTTTTTACATGAATTTGGACCAAAAATTTTATTTTTAAACTGAAATGTAGAATTCAATTAGACACCGAACCATGAAAAAAAAGACCAACCTTTTGAAAATCGGTTGAGTTTTGGCAAAGTTACGACTGGGGAAAGTTGAGACTTATCCTTATATGGGACCACTAGGGTACATATTCGAAAATTTTTTACATGAATTTGGACCAAAAATTTTATTTTTAAACTGAAACGTAGAATTCATTTACACACTGAACCATGAACAAAAAGACCAACCTTTTGAAAATCGGTTGAGTTTTGGCAAAGTTACGACTGGGGAAAGTTGAGACTTATCCTTATATGGGAACCCTAGGGTACATATTCGAAAATTTTTTACATGAATTTGGACCAAAAATTTTAGTTTTAAACTGAAATGTAGAATTCAATTAGACACCGAACCATGAACAAAAAGACCAACCTTTTGAAAATCGGCTGAGTTTTGGCAAAGTTACGACTGGGGAAAGTTGAGACCTATCCTTATATGGGAACCCTAGGGTATATATTCGAAAATTTTTTACATGAATTTGGAACAAAAATTTTATTTTTAAACTGAAATGTAGAATTCATTTAGACAAAACGAAAAGACCATCCTCATCAAAATCGGTTGAGTTTTGGTAAAGATGGTTAAGATATTTTATTACATAAGAGAAATTAAATGGAAATCTGTACTCATTAAGTGCCGAGAGTTTGTGTGTATGTGTTAAATTCTGGGTTCGACTAGAGCAATCTTATTTATTTATTAACATTTTGCGGTTTTTATAAAATATATGCATTTGTTTTTGTGGTCATTTCATGTAAATAATTAATTTTCAATCCGGTTATATAAACACCAGCAATTAAATTGATGTTACATTTTAATACATTTTTAGATACTTTAATATTTAATTTATTTACTTTTTTAATTATCCATTCAATTATATTTTTTAATTTCACAATTAACGATTTATTTTTAACCTAGATGCACATAACATAATTATTTGCGCAGAAAATCAATTCTTAATCTTGCGAATGGATTGCATATATTGTAATCAGAAATATCTCCTATTCATCTCAATTGCACAACTGAAATATACCCTTTTGAGAGTGCAAAGGGCTGGAATGAATTCGCCTACTCATACTACACTGTTGAGATTGTCATTCATTGAGCTATTCATGTGGCCAAGATAGATTCATTCATTCACGGAAAATTGAATGTCACGCAGAGATCGGCGCAGCTGCAGCTGCATATACCCCAGGCCAATACCCATTGATCAGTACCGGGGCATATCAATAATCAGCAATCAATTTCCCCCTGTCTGTTGGGGCGTGCGCCGTTCCGTGATGCCAGCGATAAGCCGGATCGGTCGACGTTCGTTCCGTTCACGTTCCGCGGCGATAAGCGCACCACGCCCCTCTCTGTGTGGGAGGTGACGGGAAGGTGGCTGGCCATGCGGTGGCCAGCTGGTCAGCGTTATCTCTGCCCCAGGACGGACCGCAATTTCGCTTGGCCTTTCACTGGACGCATCAGCCGGACGGACAGCTGGTCAAATTGTGAATAACGCAATAAGAAAATGCTCTCTTTCTCTGTTAGGCTCTCTCGCTCTCGCTCTCTCTCACTGTCTGGTAATCTACTTGCAGCTGTTCACGTTGACTTCACGTGCCAATCAGCCGTAGAATATGCGACCTCGTCGTCACATCTATCCGCCGTATTGGTCTAAAGAGGGCACACATATGTAAATTGTAGATTTATTACCATTTGTACACATTTATATATAAATACGTATTGTATTTATAAATACATTTCATCTTACTGTTGATGTTGTTTGTTGATTTCCCATTGCGTCTACTCACGATTTCCAATCTCTGTATAATAATGAGCATCATGATGATCATGATGATGAGGTTGAGCTTAACTTATTGTTGACTACGGCGCCATAGGCACAAAAAAAAAATAATAATAATAAAAAACACCCCATTTAAGGCATTCAGTTGAACCGGTTCAGGGTCAGTCGCCGCGGTCGTCGCCTGTCCGTCCTGCCACGGACAACAACTTTCAGGTTCAGATGGAACCATTTGGCAGTGTCAGGAATTGGGCCAAGGTCGTCTCGGCCAAGCCAGAATACATTATACACGTTCAGTAGAATAGCAGGTAAAAGGGAATTCTCCCACCAAGGCAAGCAGAATGATGATGATTATGATGTTCATCATGATGTTGTTCGGGCAGACGGAATAAACCTTGTCGCCACTTGGCACCGCCAAACAAAGGGCACAGAATTTGTTTAGCCCACAGTACAGTAAAATCTCTGCTAATGAACAAATTTTGTATGCATAGTTGTAAAGTTGGAAATTGTTAAGAGTAAATTTTTTTACTTACTTTACGAGCTAATAATATAAATCACATAGGTAATCTATCTATACACAGAGAGAAAATATAATAATATAAATAAATATAATATTGTACACTGTCCTCACTAATAATAAAATTATTGATTAAGTCCGGGAATTTAAATATAAATTTATATATGTAGATATGATATTTAAAAAATCTTGATTTAAAATGTTCACTGAATTACTGGAAAATTTCGTTAAATAAAACTTGAAAATTATTTTGAAAGTCAAAGCTTAAAAAACTAAAATAAATTTCGTTTGTAAAAATTTCCACTCAACCTTCAAACTTATATTTACAATATTTGTACTCATTATGGTAAATCGACAGTATTATATAATTTTTATATTAAAATGTTTTGTAATTTTTTAAAAGTTTTTTTTTTGGTAATTCATACATTGATAAACATTAAAATATTCGTTTTTTTTTTTAACTTTAAAAGCAAACAAAACGTAGAAAACTAAAAGGAAAAAAAATTTTTAAATATTATATTAAAGCTTGTTAAATTGCGTTTTCATAGGGGTACATATACTAGGATTTTATTTCATATTAATGAAGAAAACATACATCCCGTATGTCCCGTATGTATTTCATGAATTGCAAAATAATTAAAATTTAATTTTAGTCCGCCTTTTATCTCTCTGTGCATATATGCTTCATATATGTAAATGGCCATGTCTGCCTGACTGTCTGTTATATCGCCATGATTTTTTATATGTATTTACATATGTCAGTCCGGATCGGATCAGTCTACTTATATAAAAATATAAAAACTTATATAACATTTAAAAGCTGTTTTTCTAAAAATTATATTGGTGTACCTTCAATTTAGTGGTACACTGTACATCTGTCCGGTATAGAGTGTTCTCACTGTGCAGAGTACAAAGTACAGTCTGCATCCGATTGAACAACAAATTAGTTAAACTTCTCAGCACTGAACACTCCGTTGAGATAGAATAGTGCTTTGGCTAAACGCAACGCGTCCGTCGGCACGTAGGCCCCACCCAGTTAGGGGATTAGGGTGTTTTTTTTTCACTTTATTGTTGTTTTTTTTTTGGGCAAAAACTAAATCAAATGTCATGGACAATTATTTTCGAAAAACAGCACAAGGTTGTAAACAAATGTGAAAAACTAAAAGCATCAAATGTAAAAGAAGACATGTTAATAATAAATATGTTGGGCATATTACAAAAGCATCTAGCGAAGAATCGAAGAAACTGAATTCACAGTGTGTGGCTCCAGGCCCAAATGTTTGTTTACTTTGGGCGCGCAGCAAATTGATTTGTAGCGCTCATTTAATTTACAATTCCGCTAAACGAAAATTCATTTATTGTGGGGCCCCAGGTATGATCCGCATGGTCATGAGGAGGGTGTCGCCGCATTGTCACGAGTTTGTTGCTGGGCACGAGCATGACGTCATCGAGGCAAATTTTAAGCAGCTTTTGTTTTGCAGTAATTTTCTCAATTTTTGTCGAGTTTGGCGCGTGTGAAGCAACGCAGCAAAAACCGACAAGTTCGGGGGTTTTACCCATTCACCAAATACCCATACAGAGAAAAATCATAAAATCGAAATTATATATAAATGAAAAGCGAAATGTGAATGACTGCCGAAGAAAAAATTTAGAATTCAAAATTTTGTTTCTTGCTTTTTTGGTGTTGCCGTGCCGACATTTAGACACCAAGGAAAATACATACAATTTTATGCAGACAGAGACTTGGCAGCAATATTGAGCACTCGCCGCGTACATGCTCCGTTCCGCAGCTGACGTCATGCTCACCTGTGATTGACGTCCGAGCGGCGTCTTAGCGCGAAAATAGATGCAAACGGCCAGCACATAACATTGAACGCAGCTTGGGGTAAAAAGCAACAGAGACAATGGGAAAATGCCCATGGCATATGGCAGAGCCCTTGAACCGAAATACGTTCGACCTGCGACGTCATTTGTTTAACCTTTGGAGCAACAGGAGGAGCAGCGTGTGACGTCACTGAGTGCCTGCTACGTAACTGTTACAGCAGGTTGCGTCAATGCGCGCACACTCTTCTGCTCTCTCTTCGTGGCTTCAAGTCTCTCTCTCTCTCTCTATTTTGCGTGCGTTCTTACGCTCAAAGCGCTGGCGGCAGCGCCGGCCTACGTGCACTGGAGAAGGTGCGTGGGCACATGGACCCTGTACACCGTATATTGTGGGCGGACTGGGACTGGGCACTCTTGTAATTTGCTACGTAGGCGGCCTCCAAATGCGTGTCAAGGCAAAGAGCGAACAAATCCCGCAAAACTGAACTTGAACCGACGCCTGGAACCGGAATTTCTGCTAATTTTAGATGCCCTTCGTCAATGCTGATAAATCAACATGCACACCAAATGATGTTATATTTACATTTGTATGTACATTGTCTATTTATTTTGCGGATGCCACACCTCTTAAAATGGGGTACACTTTAATTGCGTTGCGCACTTTAAAATTTAAACAAAAAAAAAAACCATCTTACAGCACTCAATGCAGCATAAAGAAGAGTCAGCCCATTTACACGCCCACCTAACAACATTATTATTGCACTTGAGTTCCGCACAAATTTTAATTCCGTTTCCAATAACAAACAAAACACGCAAACCAAAACACCCACACACAGACAAGGGGCCATAAATAGTGAAACAAGCACGCCGCCTTCAACTGCTGCGCGCCGCACCTCTCCTCGCCGCATTCGCCCGCAGAGGCCTGTACTAGCTGGCTGGCTGGCTGGCTGGCAAGTATCAACAAATGTTCACGTGAACATCATGAGGTCAACGCGTGATACACTGTATGATAATTCACACAGGCAGGCACACACACACAAGCACACACTCTCTCGCGCGTGTTTTGTATAGCGTGCTAGTTTTGAGTTTCGCTCTGGGCTGACTGTTGTTGTTGTTTTTGTTGCGCAAGAGCGTCACAATAAAATAGTCACAGCTGTTTGATGGGGGCTCTCTCACTCTGTCTCTCTCTCTCTGTCTTTCTCGGCACTCTGTCGATTTGCTTAGTGGCACGAGCCCCTTTTTGCTTGCGCGAAACTGTTACGGTCTTTGCCAGCATTGCCAGACACAAATGTCGACATTTAGCATTTGACTAACGCTTGCTTGGCACAGCGTTGGCATCAAATATATGTTGTCTTTCACATAGCTTGCAATTTGCTTTGGAGCTGGCAATGCTGTGCGCTCAACTGGTGAGCGTAGGCCCCTCCCAGCCCACCCCTTCACAGAGACTGGTTTCGCCCATCAATGAAAGCTGTCTGCGTCTAGAGTTTTGCATGAGTTTATGTGTTAGCTGCCCCCTTGGCAGACAGTACAGCTAATGTTAATGCGCATGCAAATATATGCAGCGATGCCGATATTAATGCTGATCCAATGCGTCGTCGTCTGTGCCGTCTGGCCAAAGCCACTGACCAGTCCAAGCTCAAGCCTGTTTTTTTTAATACCCTGTAACCTGTTGAGAATGGGTACAACTGGGTATATTGGTTACAGATACCGTTGGAGGCATCTTCATACAATAGATTCTTGGCCTCTTTTTAGACTGTCTATCCGTATTTTCATGTTCTTATCATGACTTGACTTTGCAAACTATAGATATTATTTATTGCAATATTCGAGGTGTAAGAGCTACTTCCAGAAATATATATAAAGTATATTTATAGGTATAGCCTTTTTTTTAAATACAGGGTATCTTCTAGTTGGGTATCTCTTCTATATTTTTCTTCTGCCTCAGGCGCTTAATCACGAACTTCCGTAGCAACAAATGCGTCAGCCACAGCTTTGGATTTGGCGGCTTCAATGGTGCGGCCAGGCCTCAGACTCAGCCATGGCTTTGGGGTGTGTCTGTGTGCGCCCCCCACAATATAAATGTATGTTTATTTCTATATATGTATGTATGTGTGGACTTTTGTTTGCCTTTGCTGTGCACGCTCCATGTGCATGAACAGCGGCTATGAATAGATAGCCCCAATGGAATTTTGTGCTTTCCCCCGAACACGCCCCGTGGCGTATTCAAACGCGAGGTAAACAGCTGATGACGTCCATGCGTTCGTTACGTGTTCGTTTCTCTCTCTCTCTCTCTCTTTCTCGGTGAGTGTTTACGTACATATGTATGTGTGTGTGTGTTGTGTGTGTGTCGTCGTCGCTGCCTACTTCTTGCTAGTGATTGAGGAGGGAGCTTGGCTGCGTGGGCACAGACCTGACCTTTTGCTGCGAACACGGGCCCACGCCTTGGCCGAATGTCAGCGCGAACTTCGAAAAAAAAAGAAACAACCCACGTTGCCAATGCCTGCTGCCCCCCAAAAGTAGTTGAACACAGCCGAAGTCGTGTCCTCGGCTTGGTTCGAATGCACTGACGATGACGATATTCTGTACGAATACAACACACTGGCACAGGCACCAGCACGCAACCCGAAACCCGCCCCCTCAACGCTGTTAGAGTGCACAGCCCACTTACAAGTGATTACGTCGACAGCATGCGCTCCGCTCTCACACTCTCATACGGTGTTGTGTGTATGTGTACATATGTGTGTGTGTGCGCACTGCGACTTCGGCTGCGACTGCGACTGCGATGGTCTGGTGGAAGCTCGCAGTCTGAATGTTGTTCATTCGTCTGTTGAATTCTGAACGCTACGGTTCGCTCGCTCGGGCAATCTAAGGCAGCCGCCTAAAGTTTAAATCCTAAAGAACAAGAAAAAACCTATAAAAAGCCTAAAATCTTGTGTAAATCAAAAGCTTCAACAAAGATAAAGTGATAAGAAAGAAAAAATATTTCTAAATAAACAATACAAAGACTCCAACGCTCCGGCAATCTGTTGTTCTGCAGGTGCCAAAAGACAGTGGAACAAGTGCAAAGTTCACTAATTTAAAAAACAAATAAATAAACAACAACAATTAAAATATATTTAATGGATATGGATACATTGCTGCTACCATCGCCGCCTGCAACGCCCCCGCTGCGGGACAACAAAGTGGAAAACGTAAGTCCAAGTGACTCAGAGATTCAACAGAGATTGACCTACAAAGTGAATGTGGGCAGAGTGCAGTGTATACTAATTAAAATTAAATGCGAAAAATGCAGCTTGCACAGACACACATGCACTTATATATGTACATGCATATCAGCGTGTATTCCCGCATTTTATTCGTGCCCCCAGACAGCGGAGACGCCTTCGCTTTTGACAAATCACGCAACAAAAAAAATACATGGCATGGCAAGGCAAACAATTAAGTGTCGTAGTGCTTGCTCGCTTCCACTCGCCGCATTTCTAAAAACAAAAGTCTCGCATCACGCTCCCACTAGTGTATCGCTATGCGATCACGCAGCGGGCACGCTTTCACGTGAACACCGCATGCACAGCGAGTGATACCAAACACACACACACGCTCACTTACTCATACCCAGGCACACATACAAACGGCACTAGGGCGAACATTGGACTCCACGGCAATGTGGAGTGCTTGTTTTTTTTTCTCTCTTCTTCTTTTTGTTTTTATTGCGCTGAGAGCGCATCAAAGAGAGCGGCTCTCATGAGCGACATGCTGACGTAGTCAGAGCACATTTGTTTGAGAGCATATGTATGCGTTAGAGGGTGTGTATGTGTGTTTGAAGGTGAGTCGCCAATTGGAAACACAAAAAAAAAAAAAACAAACAATGCCAAGCCCCAGACAGCGGACAGGCAACGACGTCGACTGTGCAGCTCATATCAAATATGTCGCATTTGTTTCTCTTCACTTATCTGGCGCCCAAGCAAACAAACAAACACACAATTATCAGGCACAACGTGCCGAGCCCATAAAAATATTATAACCACCTGAAGCGTCGCTGCCAGCAGCGAAGCAGACAGCGCCACTTTTCGATGCATGGTTTTAGGCGGCGCTTAAGAAATACAAATAATAATAATAAATTCATGCCCCCTCGAAATGGCTTTTAAAAGTTCAAAAAACTGCTATAAAAAGATAAAACAATTTTGTAATATTGCGACGTGCATTAACCCCAAATTTTGCGTGGGGGCCGCCGCTGCGGGTTAAGGTTAAAAGTGAATAGCCTTGTCGCTGTCGGCGTCGGCGTCGACGCCCGCGCAAATAATTAGCAAGTTTATATTTTTGTTTTTTGCACTCGCCCAAAAGTTATTGTAGGTCAACTCTGACAGGGGGAAAAAGTGAATGCGTTTTGGGCAGTGAACCCGCCCCAAGGCGTCGTTTAATGAACCCGTTGCTAATTGAATTTTCTTTCTCTTTGCCATTTTTAGGCCGCCAAGGACAAACAACAGGTCAATGAGAATCTGCTGAAGGCCAAACTGAAGCTGGTGGCAAATCAAAAGCAACACAAAAATGGCAGCGGCATCATAACGCCCAATCCGTCGGATACGGAGGATGATGCCTTGGATGTGGTGCCATGTAAAAAGGCGCGCCTGGAACAGCCGGCGGTCACATTGACGCCTCCGCCGGACAAACAGCAGCAGTTAAAGCGTGAACACGATGTCGACCAGGATACGGACACGGATACGGATGCACTGGCGCCGGCTCAACGCGTTAGCGTCATAAAGCGCGTCAATAGCCAGGGCGCGATTAGCTCATCCAGCACGGAGAACAGCTCCAGCTCGAACTCCAGCGCCAGCGACAGTTCCAGTTACGCTGGCCCCCACGGCACACCCATCACCGATGATTACCCCGAGGAGAACGTGTGGCGCAATCTCAAATACAAAATGCATCGCACTCGAGCCGCCGAGGTGGCCACAACGCCAGCCTCCAACCGCCTGACAGCAGCCGAGTCTGCGCCTGTACCTTCATCTGCCCCAGCGCCCGCGCCCGCACACGCACCAGCACCCGCGTCCACTCCAGCTGCTGTTTATCAGCCCCCGAAGACCATCTATATGTCGGCGCCAGCTGCCGCCTCGCAGCTGCTGCTGCTCAGCACCGTTGTCACCCAGCCACAAACTCTGTGTTCGCCCACATCGCCGTCGCCGTCGCCGGCGAGCAAGCGGATTAGCGCCGCGCAAGCGGCCGCCACGCGGAGTCGCATCTACGAGTGCAGCTTTCCGGAGTGCGGCAAGAACTACTTCAAGAGCAGCCATCTGAAGGCACATCAGCGAGTTCACACCGGCGAGCGCCCGTTCATCTGCAAGTGGGAGAACTGCGATAAGCGCTTCTCCCGCTCCGATGAGCTTTCCCGGCACAAGCGCACCCACACCGGCGAAAAGAAATTCCAGTGTGGCGTCTGCTCCAAGAAGTTCATGCGCAGCGACCATCTGTCCAAGCACGTGAAGCGCCACAACAAGGACAAGGCCAACGGGGTCAATCGCAATGTGGCATTCGCCACGGCGGCCGCCGAGGCAGCTGCTGCGGCAGCCACAGCTGCCACGGCCGCAACCGCAACGCTCTGCGAGTCCACGCAGCAGCTGCGCGCGATTGCACCCGCCACGAGTCCAGCCCAAACAGCCGCCACATTGTCGCCACCCGCGAAAACAGCAACGAGCAGCAATTTGCACATTTACAGTGCGCAGGATTTGCTGCGGCTGCAGCAACAGGCGTCCACATTTGTGGGCACATTTGTGGCAGCCAGATAAATGGACTCCAAACCCCAATCTCATCTGGACAGTATCATCACCAGCTGCAATCGGAAAGCTGGCGTAGACTTTAAGTTCTAGATTAAGAGCTATTTCTTGTCATCGCTATTCAGATCCTTCTTGTATATCCCTATATCTACATATATAGGCAATTGATGAGCCATCATGGTTTCAGTTTTTGCAAGCACACATTTTAGTTAAGCGCTCTTCTGATTATACCTAGTGGATACACACACATACATATATATATCTATATATATTTAGCTACGAAATCTGTGATATTTAAGTTTTCTTAACTCTTTTTCTATTGTACAATAATTATCTTTCGTAAACTTTCTAATAATCTATAGAATTCTATTTATTGCCACAATGTGAAAAGCAAGAAAACAAAACAGCAACAAAAACTACCTGGTATTAACCAAGGTCTAAATCTCAAGAAAAAAAATAAGAAAAACAAAGAAAAACCCAATGAGAAAATATATTTTCCATATGATCATTTAAATCAAGTCTATTAAATGGGCGCGTTCTATGGGCAAGACATCTATTTTACAGAGATTCACTGCGGACGGCGAAACGCGCTAGTGGCGAAACTACACGGCGTGTAAATATAAATTAAATATGCTTTCGCTACTAGATTGTGGCTCTGTGAGGAAGAGCGTACTTTAGATAAGATAGCACGCGTAGCAGATATTTTATACCCAGTTGTGAATATTATCGAATAATATAAAAGGAGTGTCCACAGTTTCATTCATTTGTAACTAGCTAAATATGTTATCCCCATATTCTCAAATTGTTGTTAGCTTAAACGATGTGGAATTCAAATATTTTGTCTTCGTAATTACCATAAATAACATCTAGAACATATGCTCGTGACCCTCAGTTCCAAGAAACTCGTACCCTCCGAAATCGAGCAAATAGTCCGATAAATAAGCATATCAATTATTAACGAGGCAGAGCAAATATTTTACACACGAATCCATGAAAAATAAAAGTTTTAAAAGAAAATACCGAATCATTATTTAGTGTTAGTGGAAAATTAAACTAATTAAAATGGAGTGTCAATTAAATATGAAAACTCTTCTGACTGACAGGTAAAATATATACTTAAGAACGACTCTAAATGTTACAAAAGTTGAAATTTTTGAAAATTTCCTTCAATTTAATTCATACACCCAAGAGCGTGCTCAGCTCACAAACGACCCGTGGCTTGGATTGGGGCGAACAGGCCTGGCGCACGGCCATCTCCCAGGTGTCCAGCAGATGCGAGAGGGAGTAGTTTTTGGGCAGCTTGGACATGCGCGCAATTAACGCCTGCTGCACGGTCTGAAGGAACGGCGTCGCCGAATATTCCTGCTCGGTGAGCGAGCAGTCTGGCGATTGCCATGGATACTCTTCGGGCACACTGACGCTCACCGGCGGCACGCTGGGCAAACGCTTGTCGTCTAGGCAGCAAATCAAACGGATGGCCTTGTTATTGTTCTGTGCGGTCGTGTCCAGCTTGACTTTGAACTTGGTATCGAGACGCGCTATCTCGCCCTGAAGCACATGCGGCACCTCCTGATCGAATGGTGAAGACTTTTCATCAAGACGCGGATTCTTGGCTGGCTTTGGAGCACATATATCGGTGCCAAAGAGCAGCTCCAGACTGGGCCGGAACGTGCGATGCAATGTATGATTGGCCAAAGGACTCTGCAGAGTTGTGTTTATCACTTCCAGCAGCGGATTCGAAGATTTCTGTGGAGTAGCAAAAATTATTAGAGACTTTATCAGTCGCTGGAAACATTTAAAGAGGACCTACGCCAAATTGTTGACCCGAGTAGGAGACGAGATCCATCTTTTCTAGCGCCTTCTCACACTTGAGCAGCGTATCCAGCTGCACACGCTGCGTGGGATTGCAAAGGATTTCCAGCAACTTGCTCATCTTGGTCATTTTTTCGACATCTGCAAGCAGAAAGAAATACAATTGAATTGGTTTGGGGGACATGGAGAATGGGCAAGCGGATCGCTTACTGGTGCCATCATTGCTGATCTTGCCCAGCATACGCTTGAGTGGCTCAATGTATTTGGTCAGCTGCTTGTACTTCTCTCTATACAGCGCCTCCTCCTGCGGATTAAATGGGCTATTCCCTGTAACTTGGCCGGGTGTATTGATCGAGGCGCTTGGCGACTGCTGGCGTATGTTGCGCTGCGTATTCTGCATCATCATTTGCGGACTGGATTGGGGCACCAGCGCGGGACTGGGTATCATCTGTGGTGTGGGCATCTGTGGTGTTGGCGGCTGCTGTGTGGGCGTCTGATTGCCCACCAATTGTTGCTGCTGCTGTTGTTGTTGCTGCTGTTGTTGTTGCTGTTGTTGTTGTTGTTGCTGCTGTTGTTGTTGCAGTTGCTGCAGTTGTTGCTGCTGTTGCAATTGTTGTGCATCCGCTGGAGAGGGACTGGAACGCATGAAAGGCTGCTGCGGCTGTTGTTGGCCTCCAACAACGCCACCACGATTAACCGCAAACATTTGGCCCGCCTGGCCCATGCCCATATTTGGCTTTTGCTGCATATTTGGTGGCATATTGACATTCATGCCGCCCAGCGGATTCATTGCGCCGCCCTGTTGCACCGCATTGGACGGCAAGTTGCCAGGCCCGCCCACCTGCTGCTGTCCAGCCGCGCCGCCGACGACATTATGCTGCTGCTGTTGCATATTTGACGGCAAGCCCTGCATGCCCGGATTGAGACGCATCATCGGATTGTTCATGCCCATCTGTAATAATATAATCTCATGTTAGCGATAAATTCAAATTTTAGTATATGCAACCGCTCACCACCATGGGCGACATTTGATTGGGCATGCCTCCGGCTGAGCCGCCTGTTGGTCCACTATTCGGTCCCGGGCCAACCATTTGATTTGGCATGCCGCCCGCATTGCCCACTATTTGGCCCTGGCCCTGCACCACAGCTGGACCCATTGCATTTAGCTGCATGCCGCCAGAGCCGCCGGGTCCATTACCGCCAGCCATTTGCTGCACCTGTACCATTTGCTGCCCGCCGCCGCCGCCAGCGCCCATAGGCAACTGGCCGCGTATATTTGGCATTGGCTGCATTTGCTGTTGGCCGGGTCGCTGCTGGTTTAGTGTTTGCAGCAAATTGGAGGCGGTACCAGGTCCAACGGGACCGGTCATTTGATTCGGCACCGGGGCCCCGCCCATTGGCATCAGCTGCGGATTTCGATTGCCCTGACTAGCCAGATTTTGCAGCGCATTCAACGGATCTTGCATTATGTTCTGTTGTCCCATCTCAGAGTTTGGCGGCGCCGGCGGCTGCTGTTGTTGTTGTTGCAACTGCTGTTGTTGTTGTTGTTGTTGTTGCTGCTGCTGCTGCTGTTGCGCTTGGGACTTACGCTGCGACATGTCCTTATAGTGCATAAAGAGTTTGGCCACCAGTCCCAGATACTCATCCTTGGTGCGTGACTTGCGAAATATGTGATTTTCCATCATGCTGGCGTTCTTGTTCGGCTCGGGTCCATTTTGCGGCAACATGTCGTGGCTGCCACAAGCACAAAACGAAAACAAAATCCAATAACAGGCAAAATGAAAGATTTGTAAAAGAGCTACTTACATTTTGGAAATGACATTCTGGCGAAAATTTTGGCTCTGCCAATCATCAGCCATGTTGAAAATAATCTATAAAGCTTTGCGTTAATAACTTTAAGGATACTTTAGCTGAAATTTGAACAATTTCCTGCCTTGTCTTCCAAATTTTCGCGTTGCTTGCAAACCGATATGTAATAGAGATGTGTTGAATCGTTATCAACAAGTTCAATTGAACATGTTAGTCAACTGAAAATCGATTGTAGAACTTATTTTCGTGTCTGGACCTACATTTTGCTTTTGGTTTCATTTAAGGTGTTGATCAAAAAAATTTAATTTTATTTAAAATTGTTTAGAATTAAATTCTAAGAAAATTAAAAATAGTCAATAATTAATTTAATGAATCTATCGAGCGGCTAGTTCACACATGAACATGAACATTACGAAACCAGTGTTGGGTAATGGTATGAAGAAATTCGCCGGGAAACACATATTTGAAATTATTTTTGTTTAGTTACTATATTTTTAGACTTACAAAAAAATAATTTATAGCAAAAAAACCAATTAGATTTCCTACACATACATAAGCTTGAAATTATGTTTGCATATGCAGACTTCTGAGAAATTTGTCAAGATTCTGAATGTGTACACATACATGCATATGTATGTATGTATGTGAAGCTGAAAATTCATAGAACTTAAAATCGAATGCTTTTTGCATCAAATGGCCAGTTCGCACAATTACACACAACTACAATTATGCATGTACAAAAAAAAAGCATTGAAGCAAGTACCTGAAAAATAGGCCCAACCGAAATAAATTAAATAAAACATACACACAATGTACATATATTCTTATATATTCCATTTATTTTATTATTAATTATTGTTCATAGCATAGAATACCAAATTAGGGACAGCATGGACGATGCCGTACTGGCGGTTCCGCCCCGATCCGTTGAAGCACGCCTGCGGCGGCGCGACCGGCGACGGTTGCAACTGCGGCGGCGGCGCCACCAGCGACGGTTGCAACTGCGGCGGCCGCGGCGCCGACAACGCGGCTAAGAGCTTTTCTACTGCGCAGATGCGCTTTGTTAACGAGCTTTGTAGCCTTTTCAATTTTGTCAAATACGGTTGATTCCGTTGTTGCTGCGGTTGTTGTTGATGCAGTTGTTGTTGTAGTTGGCCAACTTGTTGCATCAGCTGCTGTATAAGCAGCTGCTGCGCCAGTGCGATCGTCTCAAAACTCATTTTGCTAGTGAAAATTACGCATCGCTTTGCCAAATTTCGTAGTTTCGAATTCGAACACGATCGAAACCGTTACTTCAAGTGAAAATCCACATATTGGTGATGGAAATACCCCGGCGTTGACCCATCGATATATCGACCTTTTATAATGGTGCATATTTTAGTTTATACGATTAATGGTACAATTACAAATGATCAACAATAAAAATATTTCTTAACAAATACCCAAAAATAATATATTACAACTAATAAAAAAGGAATATTATAAAGCAAAATATAAATAAACTTTGAAGTACACATTTTTAATGGGAAGCATTTACCCAACCGAAATAAATTAAATCATTTATATATTATGTATATTTTTAATTTCATTATAATTTATTTTAAATGATTCCTGCCAATTATCTAAATAAAATTACCAAAACTGAATTCACGCAATGCTCATATGTGAACTAGCCGTTCGATAGATTTTTAATGATCTAGCTTCGGTTGGCTGGTTCTCTCCTATTTTTTTCTAAAACTGCACTAATAATTTTTTTTAAATATATCAATAAATTAGATAATTAAATTCTCAATAATTCCGCATTTTTTTTATTAGATTTAGTGCTAAAATACATAAACGCAATACAAAAATCTGGTTCCGTTCCGTGAACCAACTCGAGAGAGTCGACTCTAAATGACCGTTGCTAACTTGACGCACATATTTCAATTGCATTTGTTTAGAACGAACGATTCAGTTCAACTCTAGTCACAGATTGTTATTACGAATTCGAAAAATTTTAGCCAATTGGTATGAAATGGTGAATTCTTGTCTCAATTACTGCAAAAAATTATATTGATAACGAATTGCGCTACAGCTGCTACAGCCAACGGTTAAGAGGTCCAAAGGTTGCTCAACGCACCTCTCTGATAACGGGTGCGATTTAAGAGAGTATGACGTCACATCCATAATTTGTGCTCTGTTTACATTCAGTTGATATTGGCATCTGTGGGATTGTATATAATCCACATTTGTGACGTCAGAATGTCATGAGCGAACAATTCTTTGCATAACTTTTGGCTCTCTCAATCGTTTCAAATGAAATCAATGAACCACTGCGGGAACGAGTCGTCGCTAAATTAGAACGCAAAAGCTCTACGCCTGTTCAGTTCTGTAATTGGACCAGTTGGAAATTCTAGAGCAATGACAGAGATGTACATGAACGGTGTCAAAGATGAAGCTAATGTGCGGGAGCACGACAGTTTAGGTGATGCAAGACTAATGATATCTGATAGATGGCAGTGATAACGAAATTTTGTTCCATTTTACAGATGCCTCTGTACAGGAGCTCATCAGAGCCGCAGCGGAGGCGAGAAATCACGCCTACTGTCCGTATAGTAACTTTGCCGTTGGCGCTGCCATACGCACCAGCGACGGCTCCATCTACACGGGCTGCAACATCGAGAACGGCGCCTATGCCGCAAGCATCTGCGCCGAACGCACAGCAGCGGTGAAGGCATTGAGGTGAGAACAGAGGGAAACCTACGCTCTATGAAATATTTCCATTCGTCTATCTTGGAGTTATTCGGAAAACCGTTTATTATTTGAATACGCCCTGAAACCATCGAAGAGTACAATGATTTTGTGTAAATGTATGTAACAAGCATGAGAAGGCACCTCCGACCCCATATAGTATATATATTCTTGACTAGTACAACGAGCTCAATTGATTTAGCCCTGTCCAGTGATCTAGGAAACTACAAAAACTAGAGACTGATCTTAGAGTCATTCAGTTTGCATATATCATAAGCACAAGTTTATTATTTTTTTCTCGATATCTCTCTACATGATTAGTATCGATAAAAATCGATTTCAACTTTTCATTTTATTACAATAATAAGAGCTAGAGGCGACAAAAAGGTTTGTTATGTTTGTGTAAAGCAGATGCAGATTTATTTAACCTCCGGTAAGAACAGAACGCAAGGTTCAGGGTATCTCCTAGTCGACCGGCCTTGAGCCTAGAGCCTTCTCACTTGTTTTTATTGTGGCAATGATTCAGCGCTAGCTTATCTTAATGGTTTAGTTGATGCACTCTGTTTTTCTTAGAATTTTGCCTGCCGCTATCTGCAATGTTAAGTTTTCGATGGATCCCAGGATTGAACCTATCTCTCTCTATTACTCTATCAAGACAACGATCTTGTTACTCGATTGTTTTTAGCATATCTCACAGACTATAACAGCTAGTGACATCAAGTTTAATCTTACGTATATTCTCGTTTATAGTTTAAATAATCGAACTGATAATTATAGGTTTTGTGCAAATGTATGTAACAGGCAGGGATGAGGCATCTCCCATAAAGTATATATGTACATATATTCCTGTTATATTAAAGCGGATTTTCCTTGTTTATATTTCAGCGAAGGCAAACGTGAGTTTGTGGCCTGCGCCGTGGTGGCACAGCAGGAGAACGGCTTCACAACGCCGTGTGGTGTCTGCCGTCAGTTTCTGTCCGAGTTTGCCACCAATGGCAAGGACATAGCGCTGTATGCCGCCAAGCCGACCAACTTGCCGCTCCGTGTGCTCTGCACCAGTGTCTTGCAATTGCTGCCCAACGGTTTCAGTTTTCTAAACCTCAAGTAGATTGTGCACCTTTGCAATATTTTTATGTGAATACCCCCGATATGATTTGGTGCAACTGTATAGCAACCCCGCTGTATCGCTTTATGTACATAATACATAATATTTGTATAAACAATCGCACACGCTTTCTCGTTGATTTTGCTTGGGCATTTCTCGCTCTCTTCGACAACGGCGACAGCGACAACCTTATCAGGTAACCACAGCTGTTAGCGGTTTCGACTTGTCAGCGCGTCTAGTCCAGCCCATAGTTGACTCTCGGCAACAGCCGTCCACTTACCAACGGACGTCTGAAGGGGATACACGGAGGCACGCACGAATTTGTTTTATTTTTTGATTTCTGTTCGGATTTTTCGTACGCGTACGTTATTTATAAATAACAAAAATCGGCCACACGCAACCACTTAAAATATAGAAATATTATGTCGCATCTGCTCGAGAGCCTGCACCAGACAAAAACCGAGGAAACCGTTGTCCACTACGGCGACTTGGGTAAGTGCAGCAGCAGCGGTTTAAATATGCATCAACTTGCAGCTAGTGTGTCTTGTTTACGCAGATGAAAGGATCAAGGAACTGCTGTGCGAGGCTTTTATGGTGCGCCGACGCGCCTTTGCGCCGTACAGCGATTTTCGGGTGGGCGCCGCATTCCGTGCCGCGGACAAGGACAGTACAATTTTTACCGGTTGCAATGTGGAAAATGCCGCTTTTACGCCCACATCCTGTGCCGAGCGCACGGCCTTGACCAAGGCCATCAGTGAGGGCTATCAGCAGTTCACAAGTGGCGCCGTTGTCGCCTTCAAGCCAAACGAGTTCACCACACCATGCGGCGTATGCCGGCAGTTCATCAGGGAGTTTGCCGACCAGGATATACCCATATATATAGCGCAGGCAATCGACGATCGTCAGCTGGACGAACCCTTTGCCAGCGATGATCCAGTCTTCTGTACATCCATCTTTAATCTGTTGCCGCACAGTTTTCACACGTACAGGAAGGTCTAGAGCCATTTTGAGGCGCTAACATAATCAAACATATTTATTATGGACTTGATTTATCATTATGATAGTTTGTCCAATAAATACACTGGTTAACAAAACTGATGTTTTAAATAGAAAAAAATACAAATGAATTGAAATCACTTGATATTCTTTTTATCTATAGAATATAGAGTTTATAAATTATTAACTGAACTATTTTTTAAAATGATTGGGACTAGACTAAATAAAACATAATATAATCAATATATAAAAAATATTATATATCGACCACCAATAAGTATATATATTTTTGGTCAGCATCACTAGCCAAGTTGATTAAGCCATGTATGTATGTTTGTCCGTCCGTCTGTTGTCTATGAGAGCTGGAGATTTTAAAAGATCGATAATCAACTTCGTTTTCCAAAAATCGATAAATATTATTTCGTGGATTATGAGAGCTAGACACGAAATTTGATGACTTTTATACTATAGCTCTCACAAAATTTATTGCAAAAAGTTGCATCTAGAGCAACAAGTATAAAGTATTTTGTTGTTTAGTTTTGTATATTTATAGTCTGTATACTGTGCTTGTATTATTATATATGTAGATACATTTATGGGTATATGGGTGCACTTTATTTCCGCTCTAAATTTTTTTAAAGGGGATTCACAAATTTATGAACTCACAGTTGAACTTATTTCAGTAATAATTGCATCATGTTTTAATATAACAAATAATAAATAATAAAATAAATAAATAATAATAAATAAAAAAATGGGTTTTGGTCACTGGTGTTAACAAATGCTTATCTCTTACCCGCTTGAAAACAGAATCTAGATTAGATAGATTACGCGTCACAGGCAAACATTAAACACACAATCGCTTACAATCTGAACAAATACAACGAAATAATAAACAATAAAAAAAAATGCAACGGGAAAAAATATTAAACATACTTTTAGAAATTTGATTAAATAAAACCTCTTTTGAAGGTAAAAATTAAACATCAAAATTTCTTATATAAAATTTATTAGTAAGATTTCGAGAAAGTGCAAATATTCATCATGTGTGTAAGAAAACCAATATTTAGAAAGAAAAATGGTCGAATATTTAAAAATATTTGATCTGCGTGTGATATACAAGTAGCCAAAAACAGTCAGAGGGACAAACTGACAGACTAGAAATCGGAGATACCTCTATGAGCCTATACAAAAGCTATGGCTAATAGCATTACTTAACCAAATAAGCAGCGACTGCATTTTGGGCTGGATTAAATATTTTATAATTTTTATGTTTTATGTGTAATACTACAATTCCACTTTTTACCCTTTTCAACGAGAGCAGCAAACATAAATATTTTAAACGAGGCTCAGTATGCCTTTGCTCGATTTCAAAATGTCAAAATACTTATGGTATTATTTGTTTTATCAAGAAAGAGACAGTAAAATTTAAAAATAAAAATTTAATGCGTAAAAATTAAATAAAATGTCACAGAAGCGTAAGGAACTAAAGAAGTGCATGAAACGTCTCGATGCCCTGCAAAATGAGCTCGTCAAGCGCAGGACGTTCAAGCGGCTGAAGTGTTACATGGAGCAGCTGAAGGAGCTGCAGCGAGAAGTGGACAAACGTCAGCCAAATCATCGCGGATATCCCGTTAGCGAGTCCCTACATCTGCCACATCCCATCAAGCTGCACGAGTACACCATAAGCTTTTGTCAACTGGGCAAGTGCCGAGACAGAAGCCATTCCAATTCCAAACTAATGTCCTTTCCACAGATAACTGTGGCCGGGAACTGCTCGAGGATGCGCTCAACGCACGCTGCTTTGCCTATGCGCCGTATAGCAATTTCAAGGTGGGCGCCGCATTCCGTTCCAAAAGCGGCAAGGTGTTCACCGGCTGCAATGTGGAGAACGTTGCCCACACGCCGGGCTGTTGTGCGGAGCGCACCGCCCTGGTGAAGGGCATCAGCGAAGGCTGCAAGGTGTTCAATGCCGGGGCAGTGGTCGCCTACAATGAGAACGGCTTTACCACGCCCTGCGGCGTTTGTCGCCAGTTTATACACGAGTTCGCCAAAATGGATATACCCATCTATATAGCACAGGCGCCGCAGTCGAACGCCAAATTGCCGGCATTTGAGGACGACGACGAGGTCCTGGTCACATCCATTTACCATTTGTTGCCGCACTCTTTTTCGATATATTAGTTTTGAAGTTTGAATTTAAATACAATACATTTTTCTAAACGTATTTAAGCACGGAATTACCCGAACCATATACCCCGTACTCGCTCTTCCGGGCAAACGGGGTAAATGGCTCGGACACCAGAATGGGCTTCACATCGGTTGTATCGTACTCTATATACTCCTTGTTCAGCTTGGGATCCACGTAGTTCTGGCGCACCTCGGTCACGAGCCCGGTGTGGGGTACACGTTTCAGCTGATTCTGATACTCCAGCCGACGTCGGGGGCAATCGTGTGCGTTGTCCTCGTCGCAGATGACCTCGTCCGCCACACGGGAGACGTGTGTCGTGGCCGGGCTGTGCTCGGCCCAGTTCCAATAGGTTATATTGTCGTGTGCCGCAACGCTCGACCGCAGATCGTTTGGTGAATACTGCACATAGGACAGATTATACGTGGTGGCCGACGGATCCAAATATTTGGTGTAACCAATTTTCGAACGATCTATGATTATCTTGCTGGCCGCCACGGGCGTCGGCATGTGCATCGGCAGCGGATCAGCTTCGAATGGTAGCTCAACAAACGTATACGTATCCTGGGACACGCTCGTCATGGGCTTTATGCGACGCTTGACAAAACGCAAGTGTCCCTCCTCGAAGCGCTTCATGAACTGGGTCTTCATGTTCAGTGACGGATTACGCAAAATATTGGGATCACCATACTAAAGCGAGAACACAAAACTGTTGGTTTAGCTGTTAATCTTCCAGCAAATATTGCCGCTTACCTTCCAATCGTAGTTGCTAGAGAATTCGGTGTGCTGCTTCTCGTGCAACAATGGATCACGCACATAGATGCCCTTGTTGGAGCATTCGGTTGGTGCGTACAGCTTGGTGCCCAGTCGGGTGTCGGTAATGTGACGATGTCCGCGATATGTCGATGTACGCCAATCAGGCACCTTATCGCTGGCCGGAAGCTTGCTATCAAAGCACCCAAACTCATCCATGATTTTAACAAAGTAAATCCAAAAAAATATCAACAAACTTAAAATATATATATAGATAGTTTTTGGCTTGTTTACACCGTCGATATGGAGAAAATTTCGAGCGTTGCTTGTTTTGGGTTACCCTGGCTACGGGAATGACTTCTAAACAATATATATGATATTATATATGGAACCAAACTATTTGTGACAGCTTTTAAAAGGTTTGTTGTATATAATTTTATATATTCAGAATTCAATGCTCATACAATTTAATTCTCATATAATTAATAAAGGAATGCTTGTATATATAAGCGATCTGTTTCACAAACAATTTCATATTAGATAATACATACATATACGATAAGCTAGTCTAGCTAGATTTTACATATGCCATATATGTATACGTATACGCATATGCATTTAAATATTTATATGTAGATAATAAAGAGATAATAAAACTGTTTGCTTAGCAAAAAAAACCAATTGATTTACTCCTTGGCTATTAAAAAATGGTGTGTAAACAATGTGCAGATGATTATGCCAAGCTCTACGGCTTTCAGGCAATTTCTTTAAGGGCCAACAGCGATTGGCGCAAATAATCATATTGGCTTTTGGCATGTTTGATCTCCAGATCGGACAACTCAACGAGACTGCAAAGTAGAAGCATTTGATATATTTATTTTGAATATATATAAAACAAGTATGTGTGTAAATACCTCTTTTTGAAAGCAGCCACACGTCGGTTACGAAAACCAATCAACTCCTCCTTCCCACAGGCGGACATGGACTCAAACTTCTCGCAAGCCTCCGCTTGAGCAGTTTCAGCCTGCACGAAACAAATAGAGATTAGTAGATGAAGCAAACAACGACAAGCAATAGCAAAAGGCATGCAATAAGTTGTTTAGATTTAGAAAATGCTTAATAAATAACATGCGTAACAATAATAAACTAAATATATATAAATATATATATATATGTGACTGTCTAATTGAAATATTGAATTAGAATAACAAGACACTAGACTAATGTGACCAATTGATTTTAACTTTAAATGCCAAATACCTCTTGCACCTCCAAAGGCTGCAGCGGAAGACACAACAACCACACGCACAGAGACACAGAGAGACAGAGAGAGAGGGAGAAAGACACACAAAGGAAGAGAAATGCAAAGAGCAATGTGAAGTGTTGAGTTCGTTTGAAATTGAGCAAATGTTAAATATGCCAAAATAAATACAAACATTTGTTTAGACGTCCCAATTGTTGGTTAAAAGAAAAGAAATAACTATGCTCGGCATACCCAAGCCTTAATATCCTGGCAGACAATAAGATAATTATTAAATTGACTCTGAATGTTTAAATAAAATGAACGGAAAACAATCTATTGAACTAGAGAAACAAACTAGAACATCAAAGAATTCATGCTAAAGCACGAAAAACACGGACAAACTTTTAGTGTTTTAACTTAATATATAAACTTATCTCAAAGCTTAGCTTGTCTGCTAGGCATTTATATTAGAAATTGCTGCTAAGCACTGTGAGAATAAAAAAAACAGCAATATTTGCTATACTAAATAACGGCACTTCAGAACAAGCTTTACCGCATGCACATCCTTGTTCTTGGAACGCGCTTTCTCCAAATTCCGATTAGCGGTCTCGTAGGCAGCCAAACAGCGCAGGCGTCGAATTAAGAGAGCCTTGGCAGCGTCGCTGTCGCGTTGATAATAGCGCAAAGTGTCGCCCAGCTTAAGATCCTGATCGCTGGCTACACGCGTCTCCAGATTCTAGTTATAAGATATGATTTGAATACCACTCGGATTTAAAGAAATTTAATTTTTTGTGTAACCTTTATGCGCTCAAACACTTCCGCCGCCTTGGCAACGAAAGTTTCCACGTTGCCTTTTTCGGTTGTAGAGAGCTGCGTCAGGGCATTCGATATCTTTTGATGGGAATCGCCCACATCCTTGTGGCGTTGTGTCATTTTCTCGGTGCGCGAAGCTGCCTCGCGCAAATGGCCATGGTATTCGGTAAGAAACTGGAGCTCATTCTCAAAGAAATCATTGACATCGCGCACAGTTGCGCTGAGCAGAATCTCGTCTGTGGTCTTGCCCAGTGATTTAACGAAACCCCCAAAAATGGCCATCTTTTTGCGCGGCTTGGCGCACAGGTCCTGATCATACTCCAAGAACACCTTTAAGTGCTGATCGGTGCGAAATACGGGATGGCTGGCCAGGCGACGCAGAAACACTTCGTGCATGGCAACCGTCTTTTTGAACGTGGCCAGGTATTCACTGCAAGGATGGTCAACAAATATATTACAGATTTGTATCCCTGTTTTAGTTGTTACTTACGCCTCCAATTCGGATTTCATTTTCTTAAACTCCTCTTTGGTCATGTTGCCTTCACCTTCGCCCAGACGCTGAAGCTTTTCACGCGATGCATCGAAATCAGGTCGCGGGGGGCAGGGCGGAATCTGTAAAACGAGTAATAAATATTTGTCAAAAGTGGTGCAAACTGTGATCATCGTCTGTGAATCGGTTTACGGTTAATTATTTATAAGTAATAAATTTTAATTAAATAATTAAGCAATTATTAATTAATATTTTGCAAAACAGTTCAAACAAAACCAAAAGGAGCGTTTAGTTCATTAAACGAATAGCGAATAGAACTTAAAGGAGCGGGTGGTTCATTGAACGATGCGGGTCACACCGTGAACTAAACGCCCTTTGTTTTATTTTTGTTTTTTTTTTCGTGGGTCGCA
The DNA here is from genome assembly GCA_004143825.1 of Drosophila micromelanica. NCBI lineage: Eukaryota > Metazoa > Arthropoda > Insecta > Diptera > Drosophilidae > Drosophila > Drosophila micromelanica. Next base: position 88,815 of record SCDY01000063.1, on the reverse strand, counting down.
CCCATTATATACATACAATGTAGCCTGCGTAGTCTTCGTTCTCCTCGATACGATCGTGCAGCCAAACGAACTCTTCGTGCTGGCGCACCACATTGTTGTCTTTCTTTGCGAATCCGGGCAGCGTGGTGCGTGTGTGGACAGTAAACTTGACCTTCTCCTTTTCGCTCAGCGCATCAGAGATTTCCACATGCAGCGCATTCTCGCCCAGAGCAGCAGGTGTCACTGGCGCGGACGAGGAGCTGTCCGGTGAGGTTGCGGTTCCGCTGCCGTTTGTGGTTGTTGTTGTCGGTGCCAATGGGTTTGGGGATGAGATTTCTATGGTGCCACCGTTGTTGGCCGATGGACTATTCAGTATGTTTGACTCATCCGTACCGTCCTATATGCCAGATGAACAATAAAAAAAATTGTCATATACACACTCTAATTACGCCCATTGAACTGATAAGCAGATTTTTTATTCGCATATCTGGTTGCAATTGTGCAGTGCGCACTCCAACTAACTCCATGTCAGTTAGCAGGGAAAAGTCGCCGCTCTTATATTTATGTTGTTAACTTACCATCATTTTGTATACTTTAATTTTTCCGAATAACAATTAATTTCAATTTAATATTTGGCCTGCGTTTGTGTACGTCGCTGCCGTCGAATTGTAGTGTTGCCAGATCGTTAAAAATGACCCGCCTCAGCAATGTAGCCATGCAATTTATATAGTGATGTTTTCCCAGAGAGCAATGTTAATGCATGGTTGTGACGTCAGTTTGTTACACGGTGCTCTCTGACGAGATACCTTAGACAGCATGGAATATATTTGATGCGTGTGGCAACATTAGCTGTTGTAGATAAAGAAAAATTGTTTATACTACGCACGGCCAGTAAGCCTAAGAAAAGAAACACGGCTACATTCCAGTTGACTCAAGTAACATGTCCACAAACGATGAAGCCACGGGGAGCAAACAACCGCGTCTGGCCAACAATCACAACAGCAAGGATTTGAACGGCACAACAAGCGGCGCCGGTGAAGGCGATGCAGTCAAAGCCCGTGACAAAGTCGCGCTGATAACCGGCATAACGGGACAGGTGTGTTGCGTGTGTGCGTGGGCATGGCTGACCGACCATTTGTTACATATCTAGACACAAGACTCATCTATGAGTCATGGATTGATTACTAATTACAAGCGCTTTGAGCTTATCACTTTTTATGTACCCTAACAGAGTGTATATTTATTTATTCACAAAATGGGTAACACATCAAAAGAGACAAATCTCTCAATTGAACCAGCTTGAATTAAAAATGAACAATTTTACATGAAACGCAACTTAGGACGAGATATTTCAAATTGCTAAAAATACGTATATATTCCTGGTCAGGTTCAATCGCCGGGCCGATTTAACAACGTTTGCCTATCTGTCCGTCCGTCTGTTTAAAACCATAAGAGCTAGACTTAATGTTTTCCAATCGACAGCCCACTTTGCTTTCCTAAATCCGATAAAAATAATATTTTTCCAGATTTTAAGCTTATTTCGTAATTATGAGAAACGTTAAATTTGGTATAAATAAATATTTAAATATTATATTAACTTTCATTTTCTCTGGAATATATTGTACAGCAAATTATATATCGTGTGCTAGTCTGCAAGGGTATTAATTCTTCGACATTGCAGCGGTAACGGTCTCGTTTGTGTTCGTCAGCAGCTCCAAATACTTACGTGTACTTATAATTGTGATTTCTTGCTTCCAGGATGGCTCCTATCTGGCCGAGTTTCTGCTCAAGAAGAACTACGAGGTGCACGGGATCATCAGGCGGGCGAGCACCTTTAATACGACACGTATTGAGCATTTGTATGCGGACCCGAAGGCGCACAAGGGCGGACGGATGAAATTGCACTATGGCGATATGACGGACAGCAGCAGCCTGGTGAAGATCATCAATATGGTCAAGCCGACGGAGATCTATAATCTGGCTGCACAATCACATGTTAAGGTGTCATTTGACTTAAGTGAATATACGGCCGAGGTGGATGCCGTTGGCACTCTGCGCATCCTGGACGCAATACGAACCTGCGGCATGGAGAAATCAGTGAAATTCTATCAGGCCTCGACGTCGGAGCTGTACGGTAAAGTTGTGGAAACGCCACAGAACGAGCAGACGCCCTTCTATCCACGTTCTCCATATGGTAGGAATTTATATTTGAAAATTTAATATTATTTGTTTGTTAAACTAAGCTAATTACAGCTTGTGCCAAAATGTACGGCTTTTGGATTGTGATCAACTATCGGGAGGCCTACGATATGTTCGCCTGCAACGGCATTCTCTTTAACCACGAGAGTCCGCGACGTGGTGAGAATTTTGTGACGCGTAAAATAACCCGATCTGTGGCTAAGATCCTGCTCAATCAAATGGAATTCTTTGAACTGGGCAACTTGGACTCGAAACGTGACTGGGGCCATGCCAGCGACTATGTTGAGGCTATGTGGATGATGCTGCAGCGCGATGAGCCGGCCGATTTTGTGATTGCCACGGGCGAGACGCACAGCGTTCGTGAATTTGTTGAGGCTGCCTTCAAGCACATCGGACGCGAGATAACGTGGCGCGGCAAGGGTGTCGAGGAGGTGGGCGTGGAGCGCAACACCGATATTGTGCGCGTGCGCATCAATCCAAAGTATTTCCGGCCCACTGAGGTGGATCTGCTGCAGGGCGACGCTTCCAAGGCTAAGCGCGAATTGAACTGGACGCCAAAGGTTAGTTTCCTGGAGCTGGTTAGCGACATGATGAACGCCGACATCGAGCTGATGAAAAAGAATCCCATTGCATAGTGGGACTGCAACTCGAGGTGAAAACATTGGCACAAAGCCCTGCAGTGCGCAGAGTATCCTTTATACATATATATATATACATATAGTTATAGACGTTAAGTATTTAAAGTGTTCTTCTGTGTATTTTTTTGTTCCTCGACGGAAATTGCATTTTAATTTTTCTACTTGGCCGTGGATGTCCCCGTGTGCGTTTCCCTAAATGTAATGTTTACCACAACTTAAAGAATATATATGCAATATGTTTAAAAATAATGCAAAAAAGTCGTCAATTGGGCATTTTTTAAACTTGCAGTCACGGTTTAATAATTTTTGTTGTTATTGTATTTTAACATTAAATCAGAGGCAGCTGACTTTGAACAACGTTCCTTACGTTTCCTTCTTGCCAAATGGATTAATTTTGGATAGCCAACTTGAAGACGAAGGCGAGGATTCTCTGCAAACCCAAAAAAAACATGGTTACTTTCAACACAATTATTAGTTAGCGATACGTACAGTTTGGTCAATGCCTCAATGTCCGCATCTTTGTGCTCGTTGTTGGGAATCGCGTCTTTTGAATCCTTTTTACCCGCCTCTGCGATGCCCGCCTGGCGCAACTGTTCAATTAATTTGCTGCGAAACTCGATTTTGTGTGGAAGCACCTTTTCCGCAGCACGCAATTGATTCTGCAACTTGCGAATGGCTTCGAGGTAGGTGTGGCCATACCAGTCGATCTCCTCGGGCGTATACGATGCCAAATACGGGCTGTATTCCGTGAGCACATTTTTCTGGTGCTGGGGCTCGGCTGCCAATGCAGGACATCCCTGCTGCAGCGCTTTCAGGACCTCGCGTTTTATTTTTAATGCCAATGCTGATCTCAGATCGCACGCTAAGTTCTTGAGCAGGTAATGATCGAAACCATGACACTCATGTATCTGCTCTAGCGTGCGCTCCGTTACCACCACCGACATGTACTCATTCAGCACTTGGCTGTGCACTACGGAGCGACGCAGTGTTGGCACCCAAAAGTGGGGCACGCGTCGCTTTGTCTGCGCCCGCTTCTGGAATCCCTTGATGACGGCCTCGCCGCCCCAAATGCCCTGGTGCGATTCGGGAGTATCGATGAGTGGCAGCGGTATGTTTTGAACCGGTTTAATAGCATTCGTGACCTCGTCACGCTCCCACTCGCTCTCCTTGGGTATGTAATGCACCGCCGCTGGTTTGGTCAGCTTCCATTCCCGCCAGAATTTCTTATAGGCATCAGGCAGCTGAGCGCCCAGTCCCTTCTCGAAGCGACTAGGCCGTTTAAAGCCATTTAGGAGCTTTGAACCCTGCGAGAACGATATGAGTTGAAGTCGAAACTTGTGGAGGCTATTGCGTCACAGGAACGCAAAAACGATTGAATTTTTATTTGACCAACCTGCGATGTTGCGTGGGCCATTGAGCAAACACTATTTTCACACGATGTTTGTGTACAAATAAAATTTGTTTGGATCTTCGGAAACTACTTTTTTTTATATTTTTTTGTTTCCGTCAGTTTAACAACGGAGCGTTTTCGTCTTCCTTTCGCTTCGCAACCAGCTGATGTGTCAACGTTACACTGCGAATGGCTATCTTTGATTTAAACAGGCTGGCAACCTCATTGCACCATCTAATTCACAAATTTCATTCAAGTAAACACAAAGAAATGTCTGGGCCCAATGCAGGTAATGTTATAACTTTGCACGAGCATTATTAAGCTAATCGGATTGTGCGTTTAGAAAAAGCAGCGAAGACACCAAAATCTGAAAATGCGCCACCGTACAGCTTTCACTACGACAACGCAGCTTCCATGGTTCGTATGAGCTTGCAGCTCTTGCAATCGCTTATCAATTTCATTTAATGCGCAGCGAGCTCCGCCGCCCACATACGAGCAGAGCCAACAGCAACGGATAAACTCCTTACAGGGACCGGCTGGACAAGCGATGCCGATGCATGTGCCAAGCAATCAGTATTACGGCATGACGCACCATCAACAGTTGCCTGTTGTCCATAATGGTCTTGGTTATGGCTTGGCCGGGCCCAGCACCTCTGCAGGGGCAGCTGCTGCGCACGTTTTAAATGTTGATCCACGTGCCGAGCTGCGCACCACAAGTGCAGGAGCTGTGGTCATACCGCCTCCGCCTCCCGGCTGCTTGCCCACGCCCGCACAATTGGCCGCCATGCAGGGCCAACCGGTTGTGGTGCAGCAGAAGAAACGTTCCTTGTTTTAAGCCGATATAGAAAAAACCTCTGAAGAAGTCATTTCTCGAATGCCCCCTTATTGAATGTATGCTTTTAATGGTTACTTATAATAAACGATATTTCGTCTTGTTCTCGCGTATATTTGAAAATTTTCTATGCACATAAACATGGCGCATTGACGAAAGCTGTGGGACTACTAACTACTAAACGGATTACTCGAAAATGTTCTCAAAGTATGTACTATCAAAGGTCTGGACACGAACGAAACCATCTTCACCACCCGAAGCGTAACTCTTGCCATCCGGATGGAAGGCCAAACTGTTGATTGGACCAAAGTGGCCCTTGAGGCGCGCAAACTCTTCCTCGTAGATGAGGTGGAAGAAGCGCGAATCAAATTTGCCCGCCTTGGTCGACGTTGTGGTCACCTCCATGGCATCCTGGCCGCCACCAAGCACCACATGATCCAGTATGGGGCTAATTGCAGCCGAGTTCACTGGCCGTTCCGTCTTGTATGTCTTCAGGCACATCAGAGACTCGGAATCGAACAGTTTCGCGGTGGTATCCTTGGAGGCGGTCACAAACATGGTGCCATCCTTGCTCAGCTGCATGTCATTGATGCCAGCCGTGTGATCAGTGCCAGAGTCAACCACTTTCTGTCCCTTGCGAATATCCCAAATGGCAATGTTGCCATTGTCATGACCTACAAACAAAGTCGCATTTTAATTCACACAACATTCTTATTATTATTAAGAATCGTTGACTTGCCTGTGATTATGGTCTCATCCAGTGGACCCCAGAGCATTGACGTGATTTTCGACTCAACCATGGGTATGCGCAGCGTAGGCGTCTGTTCCGACAGCGTTGAGTCCGCGTTGCGCACATCGATGATGAAGAGCTCGCAGTTCTGACCCATCGCCTTGTCGGTGGAGTAGGCGGCTTGGTTGCCGGAGAAACTGAAATTGCTGGTGCGCACCGAAGATTTCGTTGGTATGGAGGCAATCACCGTGCCGTACTCAACATCCCAGATCTTGGTGGTCATATCACCGGCGCCAGTGATCAGCTTTCTGCTCTCCCAGTCCACGTCCAAGCACCAGACTGCGCCCTGATGTCCATCATAGGTGCCCAGACGTTCGCCGTTCAGCGAGTACCAGACATTTGGTTTCTGATCCTTGGAGCTGGAGAAGAGCAAGTCGCCTTCACGATTGTATTTGATTTGCGTTATGGAACGCTCGTGGCCTTGCAACATCAACGGACGCTGCAAAACGAAAAACAATTAATTGTAGGAACAATTGCAACAAAAATTCCGCACGAAGTGCCGCGTTTTTAGGTTATGTTGTTGTACTGAATCATTTGAATGCCTTTGCTAAAAAAACAGCGCACACAATTAATATATGCAATGACACAATAATAAATATTTAATCTGGACTCTTTTATATTGTACACGCACCATTTTGTTATTGATTATATATTTATTGCGAGAAAACAAAACAATTTCTGCAACATCCACGCAGCACAAACGTCAAAAAGAGCGAGCAAACAAGTTAAATGGGGCTGTTAAGCGTGACGCTGCCAACTTGATGCAAAACAAAATTTAATATAGTAACAGACGAGTCTGGCAACGCCACGTGCGTCTAACTGAACCAGCCTTTTTTGTTCAATGAATTCCACTTTGCTATGTTGACCAAAATTGATGCCACACACTGATCCTTGTCTCGATTCTGGCCATAATAGTCGACAAATTCACCATCGGGATTGACCAGATACATGATAATTGTGTGATCGACAATATAATCGTTGTCCTGATCGCGCGGCCCAGCGCTAAAGTAAACCCGAAAGGCTTTGCAAACATTTCGTATTTGCTCAACGGTGCCCGTCAGTCCAAGCAACTTGGGAGAGAACTCCTTGACGTATTTGCCCACTATCTCCTTTGAGTCGCGCTCTGGGTCGACGGTTATGAATATGGGCTGAACAGGCGGTGCCTGTGGTGAACTTTCTGCATAACAAATGATTCATGTTATTTGAATTTTATGCAATTATCCGCATTACGCACCCACTTCGTCGACCACTGCAGCCATCTTTTCCAATTCGTCGGGACATATGTCCGGGCAGTGGGTGAATCCAAAATAGATAAGGAGCCATTTGCCCAAAAAGTCCTCGGATTTGCGCACCTGACCCTGGGCATCAACCAACTCCCAGCTTCCACCAATCGCAGCCTTGCCCAGCTGTCGCTTGCGCTCTCTCATTAGCGCCTCATCCTTCTCGCTCTTCACATATAGCATAAAGCCTAGGCCACCAGCGGCCAGAACGCCAATCACAGACAAGCTCTTCCACGAAATGGGACCCTTGCCTTTTGTAGGATCCGCCGCTTTTGCCGAGAAGTTACGTTGTTGTTGCGATATTGCACGTGCGAATGGTTGCACTTGTACTTGTGTGGGGCAACTTGCTTGAGTCCAGCGTCGACAGCCGCCTATCAAACGTTGCAGTGCTCGCGACATTTTTGTTTTGCTTTTACTGAATGTTTTACGTAAAGCTGCTGCTGCTGGAGAACCAATTTCGCCGGTTAAATAGCTTCAAAATTACCATTCACAAGACTGCGCACGCAACTGCCAACTTGGTCCAATTATTAAAGACTGTGCTGTGACTGCTGCGATTTTAACCTTAGTATGTTTAAGAATTTGTCTGTCAGCAGTTTTATATATAAAGTTATTTTTTGTTTTTATGGGAAATATTATATTGTCTGATGTACTACGTTTTCAAAAAAGGATAGACAATTAATTTTGTATATGGGTACATCATTTACAGGCACTGTGACTGTGATGGTCACAGTGACCCAGTAACGGCTACCAAAAGTATGCACAACTCTGATTGTTTGGACAACAACCACGTGCGGCATTCTTATTATTATTATTTGTAAATTAGACTGGTTTCAAAATGCCTGCCGATAGGAAGCAACCGTTGCTGTACATGGAGGAGTACAGGGTCAAGCAAGACCCACAGGATTATGGGCTCGCCGACGAGGTCTTCAACATGGACGTATTCAAAAGCAAGCTGCAAGTGGTGATTGTGCGGTAAGATTTCTGCCATGCGGAGCCATTCAGTTTTTTAAATATTCAACTTGTAGAAATGACGAGGAAAACGGCTTGGAATTTGATCTGATCGGCGTGTATCCGGCTATAGCGAACGCATTTCGGCGCTTGATGCTGAGCGAGGTGCCCAGCATGGCCATCGAGAAGGTGTACATTTACAACAACACCTCGATTATTCAGGACGAGGTGCTGGCTCATCGCATGGGTCTGTTGCCGCTGAAAGCTGATCCCCGGCTGTTTGCCTATCGCACGGAGGAGAGCACGGAGCAGGGCACTGAGCAGGACACGCTCGAGTACGAGCTGAAGGTGAAGTGTTCGCGTCGCAAGGATGCCAGCAAAGATCAGTCAAACTTTGATGATATTTACAAGAATCACAAGGTATATTCGGGCCATCTGAAGTGGCTGCCCAAGGGCAAGCAGGCACAGATTTACAGCGAAGCCAGCGTGGCCTGCATACACGAGGACATACTCATTGCCCAGTTGCGTCCGGGTCACGAGCTCGATCTGCGCCTAATCGCTGTCAAGGGCATTGGCAAAGATCACGCCAAGTTCTCGCCAGTGGCAACCGCCTTCTATCGCCTGCTACCTCAAATCACCCTGAACAGAGAAGTGTCCGGCAAGGATGCCTACCTCTTGCAGAGCTGCTTTTCGCCGGGCGTCATTGGGATCGATGAGAACGAGTGCGCTTACGTGAAGGATGCGCGATACGATAGCTGCAGCCGTAATGTCTACCGCTATCCCCAACTAGCCGACGCCGTAACCATGGCGCGTGTGCGCGATCATTATATATTCAATGTGGAATCGGTGGGCGCCCTGAAACCCGAAGCTATATTCTTGGAGGCCGTCAAGGTCTTAAAGAAAAAGTGTCGCGCTTTCATCGATGAAATTGAGGCGGAATAAACATAAACGTTTATTTCGCATTATTATTTAGTTATGCTTGTCAATATATATAATATATAACTTGATAATAAGTTTAAGGTTGATTAAAATTTAAAAGTTGCGTTTCGATTTGCGCTTTAGGATCTTTAGTCGGAATTCTGTGAGTACCACCTGTAAACGCTCCTGACACAGCAATGCATCCTCCAGCTAAAATGGGATTCAATTAGAGATTCGACATTCGAATTGGGACAAATAATCGACCTACCTCCATGTTGTTCAGTTGAAGGGAAACGCTTTTGCCAAACAGATCAAATTCGCTTATTATGTTATCGTCGGTTAGACATTCGTCTTGCATCTCATCAAATTTGTACTCTTGTACTGCGTCCGGCTTGATGTCCACGGGCTCGTGCTCCAGCTCCTGGTCGGGCTCATTTTCGCTCATCTCCTGCAGATACTGTTGCTCCATATCATCGTTGCCCAGCAGATCCTCCAATATCGAATCGTTCGAGCATGTGTCGCCCTCCGCTGAATCGACGGGTTCAGGTTTCTCGGCCTTGACACGTTTGCTTTTTGGTTTCGCTTTACCGCTATTTATAAACCCAGACTCTACCTTGATGTTCGCCTCCATTTTGATTGCGTTGCCCTGGGAAAAGAAGCGTTTGTGAACTGTGCCCGATTTACGTTTGTTTGCAGCTCTCCTACCTTTGCACCAAGCTGGTGGCACTTGAGCGCCTTCTGATGCTTGGCCGTGTGGTGGTGCTGCTTGATGGACGCCAGTCGCGCCAAAACGTTCGCATCGCATATTTTGCAGTGCGCCGAGTAGCCGTCATCGCCGCGGCACAGCCAATCCGAGAACGATGGAAAGCGCTCCCAATCCTCGCGATATTTCTGGTGGTACAGCCTGCGCACTTTGCTTATGGTTGGTGCGTCGGACGGCTCCCGTTTATATGTGATTTGTGACATTGTGGCGGACCTTGCTGACGTTAATTTATTTTGAATAATTAGCGCCAAATCGTCGACTGTGTATTTTATTTGGTAACTCTTCTAGTATTTACACAAAAAAAAAAATAGACCAAAACATTAAAATGTTAGTGCGACCGCGTAGCGTAAGCGCAAAACACCCCAAAAATTAGTTTCTTAATTTCACTGAAATACCAAAAATACCTGTTCGACAACTCTGATATTCGGTCAATAACATTGAATGAAAATGTTAGAGAGGAGTGAAAAATTTATTAATTCCGCCAATATTTATGGGTTGTAAGTGGAGACTTGATACGTATGTATTAATAAAGAACTTTTTTATTGTATAGCGTGGATTGATGAACTGTCTGCTTTAATAGATAAGAAAGTATGTTAACTTTATGTTATGTTATGTTGAAGCTAACATGTTACTAAACATTTTCAACATTTTTGATTTATTATCAGGCTGGTCACACTGATTTTACAGGGCGACTGCAACTTTAGGTAAATCAAAACAAAGAAAATGCCGGCTAAAAGGTAAGTCTTGATAAGCGATTGTATATTCAAAATTATAATAATTTGAAATCGCAGAGCTTGGCGCAAGTTGGTAAAGAAACAACAACGACATCGCAGACGGCAGAAATATGCGCGGGAGCGAGAGAAACAGGAGGTGATAGAACAGAAAGCAAGAGAAACCGATCCCAAATATCAGGCGTGGCTGAAGCAGCAGGCGGAGCTCGAAGAGTTTCAGCGCCTGGCCAGCGAGCGCCAGCAGCAGCATGAAGAAGAGCAGTGGCTGCGTCGCGAGGCCATGGCGCAGCGTCAATTCCAAATTGATGCGGCCAAGCAACAGCAGCAAGAAGCCGAATTGGAGCGTTTGCGTGCCAAGCAAGCGGAGGAATTGGCCGCCCAGCTGGAGGAGCAGCGCAAGCGGCGCGAGGAGAGAAAGAGACTGGCCGACAAGGCGGCAGCCGAGTTCGAGGCAATGCTGCAACGCATGCACGAATACATGGAAGACAGCGAAGCCGGCACACCGCCTGCGGAGCTGCGACGTGTGGCCGAAACACATCCCGGGGAGCGACTTTGCGAGTTCTACACGCGCACCAATTGCTGCCGTTACGGTTCCAGTTGCACATTCAATCACAGACGTCCCATGCTGGCAAAGATCCTCTTGATACGCCACTTTTTCACCCATCCCCTGCTGCAGGTTGACGAGGCGCACAAGGAGTACGCCGGCGCGGACGAGCACTTGGAGCTCACGCAGCGGGATTTGCGCGCTGACTACGATGAGTTCTTTAGGGATGCCATCGACGAGCTGGAGAAGTTTGGCAAAATTATCAATTTTCGCGCCGTACGCAATACGTTGCCACATTTGCGTGGACACGTCTTTGTGGAGTACGCGCAGGAGCGGTGTGTACAAAAAAAAATTACGTTTATTTTCCTTAAACAAACAGAACACTAATACCTTAAATCATCATCCAACAGGTTTGCGCTGCGCGCCTTTGTCAGTCTGCAGGGTCGTTACTATGCGAGCAGGCGCCTGAGTGTGGAGTTCTCCAATCTGAAGGCGTGGCGTGGTGCCGTTTGCGGTACGTGAACCGCATCTCAAGAGCTGTATCCTTTGCTAAATCAGTCAGCACATTAAATATTGTACATGTTGCACATGCAAATTGATGATAACTTATTGATTATTATTATTATTTCTTGCATGCAACATGTTGCTTCTTCAAGGTTTGTCCTTAACACGCAAATGTCCCAAAGGTGACACCTGTGGCTATCTCCATTTGTTTCGCAATCCCAACAATTTGTTTAACAGCAGTCTGGAGCACCACACGACTCCAAGTAGTGCCCGTTCGGCCAGTCGAACGCCTGCGAGGTGAGTACTAAGCTCATCTATAATTATACTATAACTATATTTTGTGTTTAATTTAGTTGGAACGACAAAGAGCCGCAATCTCGCAACTGGCGTTGGTCAGAGAGTCCCGAGCTGGAGCTAAAGCGTTCCAAATCTTCGAGCAAAGAGCGGGACACTAGATCCCGACAAGACCAAAGACGATTCCATTGTAGTCCCGATCATGGGCAACATCGCGGTCGCACCCGATCCTCATCAAGACATAGTTCTAGACGGAATTATGGCCGTTCCGGAACACCAACCCGTCATCGTGTGAAATAAACCAAGGTATTAATTAAAAAATTGTTTTGTTTTTTTTTTATGAATTTTTACAACATTTTTATTCAATCTCTTTGTTGTGGAGGGCAATAGATTGGTGAGTTTTTCTTCTTTTTCCTTTTTCTAAGAGATTTTAAGACGTAGCGAAATTCCAGTGAGAATACTCGTAGTTAACAATTTTATAAATACAATTTGTAGGTAAGATAATAGACAATAATAGTGTAAAATTGGCAGTTTCGAAACGAGAGAAATTGTGCATTTTCGGCATTGGCTGTGGTGTGCCTAGTGCTTTTTGTGTGTATGTGTGTGTGTATATATAGGTGGTAAGATCGGGGGGGAATTATAAATTCTAAAGTCTATTTGTCTTGCATTTGTCGTACACATTAAACAAAATTATACAAAAAAAACTCATTTAGGGAGTATTATAATAAGTATCTTTAAAATTACACAAACAATACGAAGCATTTAATCTTCGGGCTTCAGTTTATAGACGAATGCCCGGATTTGTGGCCGCCACATAGCGCAGCAGCTCCTCGTTATCCTCGCAGATGACGGGCTTCTCGTGATAGCAGGCAACATCGTGCCATGCGATGCCATCGTTGTAGACATTGTTCAGCACGGACAGACACTGCTCCTTGGTCTGGTTGATGTCGTACTCGGCATTGTCGGGCTGTGGGCGCTTCTTGTGACCGGTCTGTGACCAGGGATTGTAGCCCCAGCCCTGTGGAATGCGGTTGGTGGCCTGGATCTTCTCGCGGGTTGCGGACCAGAACCAGCCATAAATGTGCTTCGGCTCCAGATCGGGACGATTCTCGCAGCCAGCGAAATCGCAAATGCGGCCAGCTGTCCAGATGTAGGGCACATCATTCTGCTGGATGACACGGAAGATCAGGTTGTTCTTCTCTTGGGTCTCCAGAGCGACCAGATCCATGCAGTACTCGCGGCACAGATTGCGGCCATCCAACCAGTCGACCTTCCTGTTGGCCAGCGCCGGCACATGGGTGGTTAGGAACATGTTTTTGCCGCGATAGGAGAACTCCTTGGGGCCTGCAGAGAAACAGGGAGAGCGAAGCAAAAATATGTTCAGTTGGTTGCTGTAGGTGTGTCGCAGTCGAGTTCAATGCAATGGATGCCCGAGTCATCATCATGATTGGCAAAACATGCCACGGATGCTTACACAACTTCCCCCCCCTCACTATTTGTTGCGCAATCTGTGCAGCAATTTATGCAGCATGCTGCTGCTGTTGATGATGCTACTCCTCCATCTGATGCCGTCTGCCCGCTTTCCTTTGTCTGCGTGTCAAAAGGTTTTCCATTTGCCAAACAAAAAATTGGTTGAGCCAACAATGGAAATCCCCCACACACAAATCAAGCCTTCTTACCCGCCCGTCCGACTCCTCGGCAAACAAACGAAACTTGTTTCACATCGCTGACTCTCTGAGCCGCCGCCTGCCACCGTTGCGGCTACTGCTCTGCAGCAGCGTCCGTTTGATTAGCTGCTACTTTGCACTGTGGGGCTGGCGTAGTGATACCCTGCACCCATATGAAATGCTTAAAATGGGTGTAATGGCTTGCAACAGCAAGGATGCTAGCAATTTTTAAGCTTATCTAATAACTAGCGGCACTAAATTTGGTTTACTTTGGTGGTGTTATTGCTATTTTGTAAATTTGTAGTGTTCAGGGTAGTGATATTAAATGAAAATGTAGATTTTTTACATCGGTTTAAAAAAGGGTGTTGATGATCATCTATATATCGTAAAAATATCTCCGCTGCTGTTTTGAATTTTAAGAATCGATAGATGGGCATCGAAATATCGTAAACAGTTTTATCGATGCTATGATTTTTTAAATATCATTTTAGGGTATTTTCTAGTCGAGTTCCCAGCGACTTTAGCAATCAACTTGCTTTTGGTTTTTTTTTCTTAACGCGACCGCCTGTGCCACGCCTCTTGTTACCACTGGACACTGCTGCTGCTGCTGCTGCTGTTGGCGGCACGCGTCATTAGGCGCGCTTTAAGCGGCTTTAAAGCTGCCATCGCAGCAACTGCCGTCACTTTTGCAATTGCCTTTTCGCCTCCTCATTCGCCCGCCGCCGTCGCGACCTCCCCACTTCACGTCAAATCAGCTTAAGAGCAACATAATAACCTTATTTGCCATTGTTTGCACATTATTATTATTATTTTTTTTTTGTTTGCTGCCGATGCCAGTTTTTATTATTTTTCTGTTTTATGCCGGTGCTGCCAGCCAGTCGGCTGCTGCAATTTCCTCACTTTGCGGGTCAAGGCAATAAAAAAAATCAAACAAAAGACAAATCGCGTCACATTAGCGCGCATTAACCTAACTTTCTTTCACTGACTTTTCCTGTATGCGTTTAAAAAAAATAAAATAGACAAAATCTTTGCAATTACATCACGCCAAATTAGCTAATAAAAAATAAAAAAAAACTACATATTTATAACATTGCATTTATAGTATATCTAAATAAGCAGAATCTCAAGTATTAGAAAATCCGTTTTTAAATGTAAATTAATAAGCAAGCGCACAGTTTGCATGCTTGAGAGTTGTAGTTAACGACAACGTTGTCTATAGCAGGTAATTAAGTTTGAATAGTTAATTAGTTTATTTAACTAAAAGTTGTGCTTGCATAACTGGAAATTTCTAAAAAGATGAAAGATCTAAGCCACAGCAGCGCCGCAAAACTGGCTATGCAACTTTATGGGCCGTCACGCTGAGGCCCGATGACGTTGTTGACCAAAATAAAAAAAAAAACACAAGAAAAATTAAAGAGAAAAAATTAAGTTGCAGTTTCTTATAGACTGCATGCATGTGCCCAATTAGTGCTAACTGCACTGTGTTCATTAGCGTACCGGATATGCAGTGTAAATGCGATTGTTTGTATTTCGTAATCTCTTTTGTTTGAATGACATGCACTTTGAATTTGAAATAGCAACTAAGTGGCAGCACTGCAGGATGTTGGAGTGCAGAACTTTTAACACCAACCAGGTGGCAACGCCAAACACAAAGCAGAGCAAAGAAAGTGCGTGGATGACCGAATTACAGCCAAAACAAATAAACACAAATAAATGAAATAAAAAAGCGATCACGTCAGCGACCTTCAACCGCCCCCGCGACGCTCCCGACCTAGCGCAATTAAATACTTATATATATGTATATATATTGTGATTGTTGCGATTGTCGGTTACACCCACACGTCGCATTGCCAAACAAATTCAAGTGCAAACTTGGCAATGCGCGCGCTATTTGATATTCTTCTAACGTCGCACACTTTTACTTTTCTGCCATAACAGTAAAAATGTGCCACATAGTGTTTACAAAAAGAACGCGTTAAATACTTACGGCTGGCGCACTTGGCGGGCACGGGCAGCGAGAGGAAGCGGCCCGGCTTGGTTCCTGTGGTTGTTGTGGTGCGGCCCTTTTGCGCATCGGCGCAGGCTGCCACCAGGCAGAAAGTCGCTAACGCCAAAGTGACTTTCATCTGCAAGGAGAGCAAAGTTCAAACCTGGTTAAGCATCAGTTGATAAATTTGCAAAATTAAATAAGCTGGGACCACGGTGCGTATGTGGAATGTTGTTGAAATTTGTTTTGATCGCGTGCAGTTGTGTGTGTGTGTGTGTGTGTGTGTGTGTGTGTGTATATCGAAGATGTAACTTGGTGCGCATGGTTTTTATGTCAAGGATGCTTTGGTGCCAACCAACCGGTTGCCCGAGGCGTTTCGGCCACTGACACACTGCCTCAGTGACGCCGACGCCGACGCCGACGCCGACACTTGAAACTTTATTTTTATTGTAGCTTAGCGTCGGGCAACGTGATCAGCATCAGCAGCAACAGCAGCGGCATCGTCACATTATTCATAAATAAAAATTCATTTAGCATCTGCAGCAAACATGTTGATTACACAAGCCAAAGCTAAGCCACTGCCCGGGCCAGCTGACCTTAACTGGTTTTATTGACTTTTGTATTGGGTTTTTTTTTATTTTATATATATGTATATATTTTTTATATTATTCTGTTTCTTTATATGTTTTTTCGACGCTGCCTAGAACCTTCCACGTCTCTTGCATATAGATTAAAGCGGGGGCTACCTTCTTATAAATTGAAGCGCTGTGTTAATGCAATGCCATCAATCAAAGCTCAATGTCTGGCTTGTCCAGTTTTCAAAAGCGACAAACATTTGAAATTTTGCATGTTAATTTGGATTTCATTGCTGTGGCGATCTTTATCGCCAGCGTATTCATGAGACCAGATTTGGCAACATAAATCATTAATGGACCGCTTAATGGTCGCTGCGGCCGCAGGGCTTATCAAGCATTTGGAAATTGAAAACAATTTTATGCATAATGAAAATTTCATTTTGATTTCAAAGTTGCGCTATCGATTATTAATTCAAGTTTTTCGGTGCCTTAAAGTGAAAAGTTGGAAAAAAAAAATAAATAAATAAAGCACACGCCCGCCTGCCCTAATGGACGCAGTTGGGAAACTTGCATTTAAATATCTTTCCGTGTTAATGTTGTTGTTACAGATGCGTTTTGTAATTTGTCCATTTTGCCGTTTCGTTGTCTTTTTTTTTCGTTCGTTTTGTGGCCCCTTGCATGTTAATCAATATCAATCAGCCGACAAACTGATGATGCATTTAATTATATACACATGTATACAAATGTACGAAAAAGTTTTGGGTATGCGCCCTTTTATGACAGCTGGGGAAATATAATATTATATGCACAGCCAAGTCGGCACACATTTTTTCTCGTTTTGTTTTCAATATAATTTATGCATGTACATATTTAGTGTGTTGGAAATTTTTATGTTGCAAGTTGCGCAAAGTTTCGGGTTTATTAAATTATACAACATTTACCATGATTTTTGGTTTACCTACAAACAAAATAGCTAAGTAATGCCTTAGAAAAATAACGAACAAAAGACTGTGTCAACGAACTTTAACTTTCAGCTCAAACATTCCTAATAGAAATTGATGTGGGCTAACGAAAGACTTTGGAAACGAACTTGATTTTTGAATCAACACTTTTCTACTATGAAAATTGTATCTACAAAGTACTTAGATCACTGGAAACTTGAAATTTTCACTATTATTTCAACCTAATTTTTAAAATTTTCAAAATGTATAATAAAATATATTTTAAAATTTTTTTACACATATTTTTGCTTTTATGTTTTGAATACTGCGAAAATCGTTTACAGATTTTTGGCTGCAACATTTAATCCATATGAAATCCAAATTGATTGTCACATCCTTGTGAAAAGGACACAGCACACAGCACTTTTAATATATAGAGTATATATATATATATTTTTTTCGATTACTTTACAGCACAAAATGTTTATGGCACTGGGGTTTGGCATTTAGTCCTTTTTCATTTAATCCACACAAGCACACAGAATATCCTTGGAGACGCGCCTGTCTGCTTACCTTTCAAAATTCGCTATAATCAAAACGGAAAACTTTACACCACTCTTTCGTTCTCTGTGGTCCAAATCAGACTCCGATGTTGCGTCGGAGAAAAAACCAGACGAGACGAGACCAGACGCAAATGTGAATAGCAACGAATATTCAGGCAGCAGTTCAGCCGGCTTTTATACGTTCCAATTGGCAAAATGGGCGGCTGCCACTCCCCGATATTAAATATACACATTCAATACCGAGCTAGCGCCCATCCGGAGAGCGAGAGCGAGAGCACGATGCCGAACATTGCAGCTTGAACTTTTGGTCAAAGCTTACACTCTCGCTCTCTCTCAACTAGCACTCTCTCTCTCTCTCTCTGTCTGTATGGGTCTCTCTCCCAGCTTGGGTCGCTCTCTCGCCGCACATTGATTCGCATCTTGGTGCCAGCGGCAGTAATCGTAACTCAGTTAGTTGTTGAAATGATGTGCAACTTTATGGCCAACAGTTTTCGGTCGCATGTGAAATACACTTTTCAAAATGGCGGCACAAAATATTTCATCAATTTTCTAAGCAGAATTTAAATGGTGTTTATTTTGGCATATTTGTTTTGCTGCAGATAAATCTGATGCGCATCACTGTGCGCTGTTCATTAGGCAGGCAAAATAAAAACAAAAAAAAATAAATAAAAATAAAATAAAATGAAGCTAACAGAAAAAAAAAGTAACTGAACTCAGAACATCTTTAGACAATGACAACGTTTGTCTATAAATATTTATACAGCCAAAGAATCTTTATAAATGTCTTATGTTTTTTCCCCTCATTATTTTCGTTCGACGAATTTTTTATTTATTTATTTTTAATTTAAAGCAAAGTTCGGTTTGTTCTGACGTTTGTTTGCTGTTGCTGGCCCGGCTTAAATCCGTAGTACGATCAGTTTAATTTTAATTTTAATAGCTATTGTTGTTGTGAGTTGTTGAGTGCCTGGCACTCAAAACAAATGCCGTGTATTTCGAAATTTATGCAAACACTTGGCGCACCTTTTACGCATCATATTGACGGCGATGGGGCTTGCTTCATATATCAATTTGTCAAGTGTTGTTATTGTTGCTATTGCTTTTGCCTGTTATTTACTAGGCCTTGATCTTGAAAAGCCTTTCGAAATGTCGCCGTCGGCTCTTTAACTTGGCTTCCGCACGCGCTCAAAATAGAAGCCAAAATATTTTCATTTTTCTTATTTATTTAATTTTTATGAATGTGCCATGTGAATGAACTGGCAAAGGATAAGCTATTGATTTGGCATTTGAACTCATAAATATATTTTTAACAAGCCCCGTCTCGCACCCTCCAAGCTCTCCAAGCTGGTGCTTGGCGGTGCCAGCCGGATCTGGAGAGCTCTCAGTTGATTCTTGAAAATTGACATTTATGTTAGCTTTTTATTTTCGCTCATCAATATGCAAATGTATGTATTTATTTCTTTAGACGCTTGATTATGTAATTTATGTTCCCCCAAACAGAAACTGGAACTCGCAATTTGGGTTCTTTGGGTTCAAGTTTGTTTGCTCGAAAAAAAAGACAAAAAAAAGTTGAGTAAATCCTTTTTAATAGCCCACAAAAAAGCATTGACATTTTGGCCAGCTGAACCGGTGACACTCGCTGACCTTATGGCCAACAACTGCTGACTTGATTTCTGTTGTCTGCTAATTGGCCATGAAAAGATACCTCTATGTGTGTGTTTTTTGGTTTTTGTTTGGGTGGCGCCTTTGTTTGCCATTTAGTAGCATTTAATAGAAAACTAATTTATTGAGCCGATTCGCAGGCCTCTCACGTGGTCGTGCCATATAGAGGCCAGACCCCAGGCCCCAGGCCCCAGATCGGTTCAGACCCAGTTTTAGTGCTCCAGCTGTGCTTTTTAATTAGTCTTATTAATATAGTGCCAGGCAAAGGGGAAGGCCGCCGCTGATTCTGTTAATTGTATTGACTCAACAAAACTATAGCCAAGTTCGAATTAATTACATTTAGCCGAGATGTGCTAAAATATGTGCGAATTTCGTAGTATTGCAAAAACGATGACAACGCAATTTTTATGCATTTGCGGAAGTTTAATTTGTGCTGCAAAAATGAAGAACTCGGAATTGAATTGGGAAATTCATTAATTGGTTCGTTTTTATTTCTATAAATAAATATAAATAAATAAGAAATATAAAAAATGTTATTTGTTTTTATTTCTATTGTTATTTTTATTTAAATGAAGAAACAAGAAAATCAGTTTATTTTTGAAAACGTTTGAGTTTGAGCTTTAACTTCTGACATTTCCAGTCTGTCAACAAAATATTCTTCAAGGGGACAGCAAGACAGACTCTCTTTTACTTCGAGTACGATTTTAAAACGACACTTTTAGCTATGTTTTAACATTTTTTCCTGCTTGCAATATACATTCTACATTAACAATATCAAAAACTGAGTCATTAAAAAATTTTTTAAAATTTTTGTTACCTAACCTATTCTTTAAAAGACCTCCAAGTAATATTTTCCTCGAATTTAAATTGAGTTCCACAAATATTATATACGAAAAATCTGTACTTCTAAGTATGTTTTAAAATATTTTCCTGCTTGGAAAATATAAAAAATATATAAATAAAAATTTGATTACCAACCGATTCTTTAAAAGACCTCCAAGTAATATTTTCCTCGAATTTCGAGTGACTTCTGACTAGATTATAGACTACTCTGCACTCGCGATTAACTTGTGCTTTGGGCATCCCCTATCGAAGCTCGACTAAAATATTAATAATTTTTTGGTTTAAGGAACTAATACGATAACTGGTATATACAGGTTTTGGCAGTCACACCGTCTATCGTCTACTTAGCAGAATTGCATAATTTCACAAAATTAGTAAGTCAAATACTTTATTTGGTTTTTATTAATTAATTTTATATACATATATAACACGCATCAGCCGCAGACGTGGCCAGCTGAACAAGTTCGCAGTTCGTTGGTTAACTATGCTTTTATTTCTAGCACAACTGCAACAATTGATGCAATCTTTAGAATTTGCATCTTGTTAACATTATGCAAGATTTTTTGTTTTTTTAATTTTGAATGCTTCTTTGGTGGTCTTTGGTGTTGGCTTGAACACATCCGCAGTTGTTGTATTTTTTATTTTTTCGCACTTCGTTTATTGCATCTGCTGCATAAATCAACATCCGCTGTTGCTCTTGTTGCTGCTGTTGTTTTTATCATGTTGTGCATTTTGCATTTTAGTGGCCTTTAATCGTTTTCGCCCTAGTAGCCGGTTTTTGTTTTTCAGCTTCTTACAAGCATTTCCTACGGTAGTCGCACACTTTTCGACCTTGGCAAGTTCAGAGATCGCTTGAAACTGATTCCACGAACTGATCGCCCGGTTAGTCACATCTCCAATTCACACTAAACGTCATCAATGATGGCTAATTACTGTATTTAAGACGAGAAGCTCACGAGATTCTTGTTAATGTCTCCGAGCTCGTACGTGTCGATCTGTATATGTAAATTCCTCATACGCACCGTAGGCTGTTTTTTAGTTTTATTCAGTTTCTCTGTTGATTGACAGTTTTATGCGAGCCCCCGACCTTCAATGACTAAGCTAAACTTAAAGATAATACCATTCCATCAGATCAAGCCATCATCTTCATCAACTACAAAAGGCGTCGATTTTTAAATATTTCTGCCACATTTCCATAATTTGATGCATATGGCATAAAAATCAATGTTTAAAAATTTAAACAAGATCACGTTGGAGCACGGAAGCTCCGCAATCAACAACAGAAACCACTTCATCATCATCGCCATCGCCATCATCATTATCGCCTTCATCTTCAATTCTGTCTAAACAAAATTTAAAATGAAACTGAAACTGAAGCTTCCGTGAATGCGTTATCCAAAATAAGTATATATATAAAAGAAAAACACAAAATAATAACAAAATCAGAAATCAACAATGAAGATGCTAATTGCCCAGAAACTAAACCGAAGAAACAAGAAGTAATAAAGCGCAACAAAATACGAATATATATAATCA
The DNA here is from genome assembly GCA_004143825.1 of Drosophila micromelanica. Classification (NCBI taxonomy): domain Eukaryota; kingdom Metazoa; phylum Arthropoda; class Insecta; order Diptera; family Drosophilidae; genus Drosophila; species Drosophila micromelanica. The sequence goes on along the minus strand of SCDY01000063.1, from coordinate 67,234 downwards.
ATCTATTTGAACAACAGAAATTTCAAGCTATAAATAAAACAAGCCTGAGAAGAGCATGCAGCCAGTCTGCCAGGCTGACCTTAGTTTGAATTATGATACTGCATTGATTCGATTCGTATCGAATTAAGACTAAACAAACCGAATCGAATGGAAGTGAATGAAATGAAATTGAATTGAATGGAATTGGATTAAATTTGTTACGATGCTTCAACTCATAATCTATGGTTTCTATTACTTATTATATATTTTGACCACAATAAACCATAATAAAGATACGTGCGTCACTCTTAAGGTATTCAGGGTAGCTAAAATGTTAGTTAAATAAAAACCACATAGAAGGACACTTTATAATTTTCTTGTTTATTTGGATTTTAGAATATCAAATTTTATATTTTAATACTTATTTAAAAAAATTACAAAACTATTGAATTTAACAGATTTTTTCTAAATTAAAAAAGTTTGCAATATTTAGATTTTATTGTAGTTTTAGTTTTTGTAAATAAATAAGATAATTTTATAAGAAAATTTAAGTTTTAATTATCTTAAATATTTTGTTAAATATAATACTTTAATGATAAAAGAATAAATCAATTTTATATTTATATAAATTTTTTCAACTAGTTTAATGCAATAATTACTCAATTAATTGCTCAATTATAAAAATAAATAATAATAAATAAATAAATAAAACTTAATATCTTAAAATTTTCATGTTCTAGAAAATATTTTGAAAAAATATTAAATTTTAATTTCAAAGTGAATCAACCTCGCCCCGCAATTTGTTGAGGCGCACAGAATTAGTTTTAGCATTAACATTGAGATGCGAGCGAACAACAAGTTGGACTTAGAGACGGACTTCGGTCGAGACAAAGATGGTGAGAATCAGCTGGGAATGCGTGAAGGACGCAACGACGACGACGACGACAAGTAATTGCAATTTGTATTTGTAAGAAGCGCTCTGTCAGGTTTTTAAATGCCTTTTAAATGCGTTGCTGATGATATGAAATGTTGCCAAATGTGACCCCAAGAGGCCGTCGCTTGTTCATTTACACATTAGTTGAAATTTACATTTTCTATTTTTTTATATTTTTTATGTATGTATATTATGTATATATATTTATGTAATTATGTACATTGGGTTGCGTTGTATCGCGTTTATTTGTTTGAGTTTGGCATCGGCTTTTGTCAAGCGACAACAAAAAGTGATTGGCAACAAATTAATCAAGACCTTGCCAAGACAAAACCAAGACCAGCACACTTACAAACATATATACATATATGCACATATATAAACATTGATGTATATGTCTAAATTGGGCGCCATATTGCGAGCCAAGCAGAAGAATCTAAAATGCCCCTCCAACTAAAAAGATTTGTAGATGCAGCATCTGAAAGATTACGCAATGGCAAAAAATGATTGATGTCTGCAATTTAGCGCATCTGTGTAAAACGACAGCAACAACAACAACAACAACAAGGTATTTGCTGAAGTTTTTGTTGTTGTTGTTGTTGTTGGTGTGTCACAAAAGAATTAAGTGCCCAGGCACATTTTAAATTCGTCACGGAAAACGTGACAAAAATTTTCATATGCGAAAAAATAGACGAAGAAGAAGCACAAAAAACATAACAAACAAAAATCAGTTTCAGATTGAGATGGTTGCAAAATCTGACACACATTTCACACACACAGCCACAACTAGAATCTTCGAGCTGCAAAAGCTATCTTTAAGCTGTTTTATGAATGAGCTGGCAGCTGGATCGGTTTTTTTTTATTTTTGTCAGAAGACTTTGCTCCAAACAATGCAACATAAACAAGCCACAGGCTAATTGCATCAGCGAACTGCGAACTGCGAACTGCAACAGCTACAACAACAACAACAACAACAACTGCCAGAGAATGATCATTTGGAATCGCCAGTTGTCTAATCGGCGCCCATAAATCTGACAAATTACTTATATAAGTACGATCAGTTATGAGATACAGTCAGCCATTCAATAAGTAGGTGTGTGCGGAATATACACAAACAGATGCTTTGGGGGCAGATGCGGATGTGGCAACAAATCAGCTAAGCATAGTTGGGCGTATATATACAGTATATACTAGGGTTAAGTGTCATATAAAAAAGATTGCACTTGACACGAACACGTACGAAGAGCACGTCGTGTTAAGTAAATCAAAGTGCGGGTCAACTCGATTCAACTCAGACATTTCAGTAATATACAAAAAATATACAAATTTCAAATTTTTATAAAGGTTAAATTAAATTGAAAAACTCAAACGCTAATGAACATTTGAAAACATGTGAGTTTTTATTAACGTGTTCCAAATGTAAGAAAATGTAAAGTAAAATTTTAAACAGATATTACAAATGTTTTGCTTAGCTAATAAAAATAAAAAGTAAGCTTATGTTAATAAAAATTAAAACAAAAAAATTAAAAATTATGAATTATTAGTCTAATAAAAGCAATTATTATAAATGTTTTGCTTAGCTAATAAAAATATAAACTAAGAACTTAGCTAATAAAAATATAAACTAAGAAAATGCAAAAAAAAAATTAAAATAAAAAACAAAACAAATTAAAACAAGAAATATTTTTCCAATAAAAACAATTTTTATAAGTGTTTTGCTAAGCTAGTACATAATTGTATTATAATTAAAAATTAAAACAAGAATTATTTATCAAATAAAAAACTATTTTAATAAATGTTTTGCTAAGCTAGCACATATTTATATTATAATTATAATATTCAGTTTTTATTAATGACTGCCAATAGTGAGAAAATATAAATAAAAATTACAAAAAAACATATTAAAAAAAATTAAAACTTAAAAATTATTTGTCCAATAAAAACCATTAAAATCAATTTTTTTTCGCTTACCTAATAAAAAATTAGGATCTTTTAGGCTAAGTAGATGCAATTTACAATTGCTTCCAAACAATTTTATTTATGAGTATTTAAAAAATGTAATATTTATGGTAATATTAAAAATAATAATAATTATAATACTTATATAAAGATCAGCATTAAATGGTATTTCTATTATTTTTTAGCGTGCGTGTTTCCGAACTTAGAATCGTGTTCGTGTCGTGTTTGTGTCGTGTTGCTTAAGACCGTTACGGTCCTCACCTTTTAGAATGCCGCACAGCAGCGAACAGTCACACAGCTGTGTACTGAGTGCTGGGTGCTGGGTGTTGGGTGTTGAGTGTTGAGTGTTAATGTGAATATGCAATAAACCCAACTTTGCATAATTTATCTGTGTTTTACATTCAGTTTTTACATCATCATCATCCTCTGGCAGTCAGTGTGCCAGACATTGTCGTGGAGGAAGTTGCATATTTATAAGATTTTTTTTTATATTATATATATGTGTATATTTTTAAATTTGCTGCTTCTCCAGCTGCCGGCTGGGGCGTGTGCGGTGTCATGATTATGAAATCAATTGAACATATGTTTGGCCGCTTGCTCTAGCCATAAATCAGAAGTGCTTAGTCAGACAAAAAGTTACAAGCAGACACACACACACACACATACATACATATTTACAATTTGATGAGAACAAAACAAAAGACTTAGGCAGCGAACGCGATTGTTGGTGCTCCCAATTGTGTTCGTACTTTGTATTTTTTTTTTTTTTGGGTGCTATTGTGCAAATTGCATTTTGTACTTGAGATTGGAGGGCGTGGTCCAAAAAAACTGCTCGTTTTAGCGTGTGGCTTAATTAAATTTGCTGAATTTGTTGTTTTTTGAATTAAAAAAAAAAACAACTTTTAATATAGATTATAAAAAAAATCACAAAATTCATGACAGGGCCCTGAACAATTTATGCAAACTTTAAGTCAGCTTTTTCACACCATCCGTTGTATATTTAAAATATATTTATTATTTATTTATTTCTCTGAATTTCCTGGTGCTACAAGTTGCAATAGTCACATATAAATATAAATTGATTTTGATTAAACAAACAACATTTTCAGCTTTGATTAATTGATGTTTTTTTTTTAAATTTAAATTTCCAGCCCTTTTTATACTATAAAATATGGTCAACTCAATTTCGATATTTTTATTGATGATCAGTTTGAGTTAATTTAACACAAATTTATGCCTAATTTTAAAGATTTTAATGGAACAAGTTTTTTAAGATTCTACTTTCAGAACAACTTTTTTATGTTTATGCGGCAGCTCCATAGATTTTCTAAGTATTTCCAATTCCTGAACCCACACACACGAAAAACCAATTCTCTTCGCCTTATGATGCTTCCCACACTTGAGATGCATCTATAGATATGGAGACCAATGACCTGCCGCTTGACCCGACAGCCTTGGAAAAAAAAACAAAAATAATGAAGCTCAAAACAAAAACGAAATAAAATGTTTAAAAAATTAAGCAAACTGCAGGCGTCGCATGTGCAGCACAACAACAACAAGAACACGAACTGCAACAACTTGAATTTTTGTTGCCACGCACTTGTTGCAGCAATTTTCCACATCAGCTGCCCCTCATTCAGTTGGTTGCGTTGTGTAAAGTTCATGGGTCGCTGTCGGCCGATTTGATATTATTATTTGTATTTTTTTTTTTCTTTTTTTTTTGTGGTTGCCACTGCGTTGCAGTTCGCGTAAGCTTAACAATTTCAGGGTTGCCAGGTTTTTGTTGTTTTCTTTATACATTTTTGTATTTTTTTTTTTTGTGTTTTGTGTTTAATTTGTTTTAACCATCAACGACTGCATCACTTGTTGGCGTTTTGGCGACCTCATCTGTCAACAGAATTAGAAGCGACAACAACAAAAGCAACAACAACAACAATAAACCACAGATCAGTCAGGCGGTTGGTCGGCCGCACCGGGATTTCAGTTTGGAGAATCGGCATGGAGAATCGAGCTGAAGCAGACGTCTACGTAAAATTGTTATTATTATTACATTTGTTTTTTTTTTTTAAAGCAAAGTAACAACAACAACACCGACCTGTCCGACTTGTTGTAGTACGCGGTCAAACAAGTGCACTTTAGAAATTGCTCATAAATCATAAAACTGAAACGAGCCAAGTCTGAAATGTAAAACATTTTTCAAGTTGAAGAAGTGCTAGGTGCAGACATTGTCTTGTCGTTGTCATTATCATCATGTGCATAAATAATATTTTTAATTTTACTGCTTAAAGTGCGCATTCATAAACCAAATCTTCATAAAAATATATCACAATCGTAAAAACGAACATTAAAAACTCCTAACTTAAATTGAATAAAAGCAAATTTTTTGTTTTGACCACTTTGTAAAATTTCTGAAATTGTAAATTGTTTATTTATTCATTTTGTTATTATATCACTAAATAACTCATTTATTTTCGAATTTATCCGAACAAAAATTCTGTAAAATACGTTTTTGGAAAAATATGGCAATCAAAGGTCAACAGCTTATTATAATGATTGAAAAAAAAAAAATAAAATGTAGACTTTAAGAAATTATTTGACGAATAAAATTTGGTTGAGTTTTGATAAAATTCTAGCACTGGGGATTATATGGAATGGATTAATGCATTGGCATAACCTTTAAAGGAATAATAAATTGTTCAGGTGTATCATAAAAAAAAATATAACATGTATTTTGTTGTTGAATTAATAATTATAATTAATCTGGAGGTAAAATCTTAAGAAAAAAATAAGAAAAAATAATACAAAAAGATATTTTGGATATTTCTAGCTTAAGTTAGTTAAATGAAGTAGAATGTTTTTTTCTTTAAGTGTATTGCAATTCCTTGTTCCTCCCTTGATCTAACCGATTCTGACGGCATCAGTTCAGGGGCAACAAAATGTTGTTAGCCTAATTAATGCCAAGCGAAAGGCTTCTAATTTTCGGCGGCGAGTTCATTAAAGTGGATGTGTCTATGGTTATATGGATATGATTATGATCATTAATTAATGCATAGAGACTCGTGCCAAGCGGCCAGTGCGATTTTGTCTTGAAAGTCGCAGTCCGCAGTTCGGTTTAGCGGCGTGTTGATGTTGTTGCCGTTGCTGATGTTGCTGTTGTTGCTGTTGTTGCTGATGATGATACCAGTTTGCCTCAACCTTGAGCGGCGACAACAACATTTTTCGTAGCCAGTACCAGTGCCAGTACCAGTACTGAAGAGCACTTCTTGAGCCAGCGCCGCTCATCCGTCTGTCTGTCTGTCTGTCTGTCTGTCCGTCCGATCGTACCAGCGTACGCACCAGATACGCGGATGCGAAAAAAAGTGAATGTAAAACTAAAACCACTTGATGACGTTGTCCGTCGTCCGTGCGTCCACGCGCGTGACAGAACAATAAACTAGCTTTTTAGCCGGGTTTTGGTTTAGGAGTATTCAGAGGGGGGAATCTTCAGTTTAGGCAGCAGCATGTGACTGGTTCCGCTGTGAACTCAAGCGTTATTTGGGTCTGTTTCTGGTTTCATGTTGTTTTTATTTTTTTATTTTTCATCACTTCTGGGGGATTGCACCAAGTTGCCGCATCGATGTCAGCCGGCCATGACTTTGATGGACCTGTGCTATGGATACCACAGAATGAATGAATCGTCGTTGCCATTGGATGCTGATGACTGAAAAGTCGTCTTAGGGCCTGCTACATATTTAAGATTTACAAGAAGGTTGAATGAATGAATCTTGTCCATTGAGATTTATGAAGAAATGGAAAATCAGCATGTAAACAAAGTTAATGATTAATTTTTAATTTTAATTTAATTTTTAATATATTTTACTTAATACACTTTAATCTGTCTATATTCTATTTTAAATATTAAATCAATACATTCTATATTAAATTCATTTTTATTTTATATATTTATTTTTTTTATAATATCACAGTAATTTCCAAATGCAAATTCCTTGTAGACCTGCAGACGGAATAAGCTTCTTAAAATTATTTACAGTGCATTTATCGTAAGCCTGTTGAACCACTTTTAAGCGGTTGCATAAGTTTTTAATTAACAGTTAATTAAACTGGGCACGAGTCAAAGCGATCGCTTCTTGTAAAATACCCCTCAATTGTTTGTTTGCAACCTTAGCACCAAGTATTTTTAATTTTGTTTAATATCATTTGGAAATGTGTTAAATATTTGCGGCTGTCAATTTGTGTGACCTCTCTTTGCCTATTCAACAAAAATAAATATTATTTCAAGCCCATTTGTGGGTGCTCAAAAGCTGCCATACATAGAGCTTTCCTTAGCAGAGACACGAACCACGCGAGAAGCTTCAGTAATACTATTGCCGACCTGCTCTATCACATGCAGCAGCTGCCGCACGCTCTATAGCTGTGCCGCTCTGCAGCGCATTGAAAATTCACACAAAGTAGCTGGCTGAAAATGCTGGGCGCCTGTTAATTGACGCGCGATACAACAAATCGCACTACACAAATTTTACTGTCATTGTTTGAAAAGAAAGAAGCAAAAAAATATAAGTATGCGTGTGTGTGTGTGTGTGTGTGTGTGTGAGTGTGCGTGTGTGTGTATTTGCGAACGCTACATTATGCTAGCCGTTGCTGTTTTCGTAGCACGAAGAAATCGAGGCGCCCACTTGTTGAATGTGAGGGAACTTGTTTCTGCTTCTTGCCAGTGCCCTTATTCGGACAGAGACAAAAAGCCAATTACAAATACCGAATGCCAATTTAAGCCGCCAATAGGCCTGGGCCCTATCATCGAATAAAACAGCGCCGACAACCAGCGCAGGTAAAAGGAGGCTCAGACAGAAATGGCCAATGCGATATCATTTTCAACTCCACCCACATAATTGCCAGGCTTGTGCAACAATGTGCATATGCACACACACACACACATACACATATACAAATGCATGTATGTACGTGTGCATGCAATTACGTTTGGAGAGGTCATGAGGCGAAAAAGTGTTTAAAAAATCCCAAGCGAATTCCTAATTAAGAAAAATACAAGTTTGTTGGGCAATTTATTTATATCAGTAAATTTACTTGCTTTTATTTTGCAAAAGGAAAAAAAACAATAAACATTCGATTTATGTAAATTTTTCATAAATCACAATAAGCTGCATATTATCGGTAATATATTTACGGACATTTGTAAGCAGCTAATTCATTTTGCATTATAAAACCTAACAGATATGCATATTTATTTAAAGAACTAATAAATATTTAAACTTTTGTATAAATAGCAATACAAAGTAATATTCATTAAATTAGCATGAGCTTCAATTACAAGCAAATAAAATATGCTGTCATAGCTGTTTTTAATTTAAATATATTATTTAACCGATTTTTGCTTACCCAGTGTAATAATAAATTTTAAATAAATTTAAATGCCGAGTTTCCTGATTCAAAGCCCAGAAGAGTATTTTAGTAGCCAGAGTTATTATAAAAAATTATTTAGTTTTAAATTTATATCCTATATAACTACTTATATTAATAAGAATTTTTAAATTAATTATTAATTTGTTAGTTTGAAGTGTAACGAAACATATTCAATTCATATTACAGGAACACGATATGTTTTATTTCAACTCCACCCACATACATAATTATAGGGCCCGCACAAAGAAACCACAAATTAACATAAATTGCAGCTAAGGCTCAAAAGGCACAATGTCGAGTTTGTGGGGTTGAGGAGTGGTGGGTGGGTCGGAAATTGGGCATCGCGTATCGATGTGCGGGCCAGTTCTTTGAGCTGATTACTGGCCATTGGGCCGGTCTTTATCCCTCTTTAAAGCATTTCTGGTTGGTCTGCGCCTGTCGCACCAGTCACAGTAACAGTAACAGCTGACTGCCCGGCCGCTATCATTTAAAAACAATACACAGCGACACACAGACACAGCGCTCTGCGTTGGTGTGCGCGCGTAAGCGTTGAACGCGCCAAGCGACAAGCAGCTGAGACGGCAGCCAATAAGAGTTGCCATCCAACTATAGCATGGCGAGCACCTGTTCGAATTGCTGTGCGCCTGATGTTCGGTTTGTGCAATTCGACAACACAAAATTTTCGAAGTTCCACTGGGCGACGGCTCACCAACCAATAAAGCGATATTCCCAGGCGCGTAGTCGGGAGTGTTTTCAGCAGGGGCCGTGTTACATAATATGCATGTGAAATCGATTGTTCAACGGAACTGTATCAAAATTTCAATTGACAGAAATTAAATAATGCGAATTTACAGTTTACCTAGAAGAATAAAAATTGTAATATATTTTTTATTATTATATTAATTACAGTTTACAATACTATTCATAATAATACAACGTGTTGATCTCTCTCAGCTATTTCGTGTGCTACCTACGGCACATCGACTTTTATTAATTTGCTCACACAAAGTTGCTCTTGTCAGCTCTGAAGGGCGAGCGTCCCCTTCAGCACACGTCACTGGTTTTTCGTATAGAAACTGCGCTGCAAGCAACCACCAACCAAAGCAGCGGCAGCAGAAGGCAAAGGAAGGCACTGACTCAGCATGAAATTTCGTTTCTGCATGTGAGGCAGTGTGTTTGTGTGTGAGTGTGTCTGTGTCAGTATGTGTGTGTGTGTGTTTGTGTGTTTGTGCCTGTTGGCAGTCGAGTATTGGTTTGTTGTCGTCGGACTGTTCGATAGAGCATCGTCGTGGGTCTGGCCATTGCTGGTCGCCTGGCCGAAATATCGGTAGTTTTGCTCGCCGCGTGACGATGGCGCGTGACTTGACATCGCCAGTGATTGGAATCGGTATCGATAACGTGATGCGGAGTCATTCACATTAAATACTTTAAGATTAATTTGATTGCGCTTTTGGTTAATCAGCTGATTGAATAACTTTGTGGGCGAGTGCATGTGCATTTGTATTAACTTACTAGACGAGAGACTGTTTTGAAGATCACTTATAGTAGACTTCAACTCTGATATTCGTAAGTATTTAAATATGTACTCAAATGACTCACAAATATGCACACAAAATGCTGATCTCGAAAAAAGTAGATAATACAACTTATTAATAAGCTTTTTTGTTTACAAAAAACTTGGTAAGCATTGTAACTTGAAACTAGAGATGGTCGCGTGACTAGCACGAAACACGCACGACTAAAAAATAACAATGCGTCACAACATTTACGACTTCGAATTTTTATGAATTCTTTTGTTTTGTTTTTTTTACTTATTTCGAATGCTTAATTTCAAAACTTTTGAAAAATCTATAATTTCGAACTTTAGTTTTAATCTATATTCCTATATATAAAAGGAGGCACGACGCTCACGCGTGAAACGAACACGCTCGAAATATTCTTTGCATATGAAACCACCTGTAAAATTTAAAGCTGCCCTTCCCATAAATAAATAAGAGACCGCAATTTTATTTGCTAATTTGTTTATTTTTCACATATGTATAATTTATGTTAATTTCACTTTTGTTTCTGCACACTCTGTTGCATTTCTCATATGTATGTGTGTCCACTGTAACCACTGGCAAATTATAGTTCCTGCCTCTGGTTGTTCCATTTATCATAAAACTTATATTAAATATCCTTCAAATTCTTAAATTCAATTGCTTTTACTTTATAAGTTGGTTTTGTGAAATAGAAAACTATTATTTTGTTAATTGAAATAGTTCTTGAGTTATTCATAATCTGTTTTTTGTTTTGTTTCTTCATGTTTTTTGTTTGTTGGCTATCAATATTTTGGCTTCTTGGGTCGATCGATTCAACTATCAGTAAGTATGTATGTATGTATATGAATGTATGTATGTATATATGTATATTATGATGTATGTATGTTTGGATGCATGGACATGAAACTTAAAGTTGTTTTTGTTTCGTGTTGTTGTTGTTGCTGTTGGTTCAGTGAGTTCCATAAATAGACTTTGTTCATCTTTTGCAAAAAGGGACGGTAAAATTACAATAAAATCATTTTGAAAGATTTATGTATGCATTTAGTCAGCTTTACAAATTTCATTATAAATAATTTCTATAGGCAGCTGACATATCAGTTAATATCTGTGTGGACGATGTGATTATGTGTGTATGTGTGTGTTTGTCTTAAATATAAATTCAATTTAATGGCTCGGTAAATTTACACAATATACGCACTTGTATATTTCAATTTTTCTTTCATTCCAAATCAATTTGATCTTTTCCATTTACAACAAAACATATTAAAACACAAATTGAAGCAACACATTTATTTTTTTTTCTGGCTGGATAGTGTTAAACTGCTACGATTTGGGGGAGTGTGATTAAAATGTGCCGTTGTAGTCACTACTTTGTGTTTAATTTAATTAGCTACTTTAATGATAATAATCATAATAATAATATTAGTTTAAACTTTAACGCTTTGTTCGCTATTTTATGTTGGTTAAGCTGCTCGTTAGTCATAATAGAGAGTATTCTATTTTTTAAAGGCTGTGTTCCTAAGCAAAATCATGAGAGCTTCTTGTCAAAACAACTCTTATAATTTAATCTGATATGGGAGCTGAATTAAATTAAAAATAATTATTGCTATATATAAAAATAAAATAATTTTTCTTAGTGGTTGGTTTATTTTGTGGTTTTTGTTGGCTTTTTATTAATTATTTTAAATAATAATGCACAAATTATAAGCTATTTCTGCTGTTTATGCTAAATAAACAAAAAAAACTAGGTTTTTTTTTTGATTGCAAACAAAAAATTAATTTACTACAATTTCAATTGAGGGCGGCCAAAGGCCTTGCCACACAGTAAATACAAAAAATCCGTCTTTAAGACGCAGCCCATTGCTACATATAGTACAATAGTTGCTTTCCATATTTGTATATATATATATATATAGTATATATGTAGAATTTACATGTTGTTTTTTTCTTGGGCGGTTTTAACTCCATAAATTTGGGTTATCTGTTGCCCCTTAACAAAGGTTTTCTGGTTGTTCCTTACGTACAGTTTTGGGCGCCTAATTTTGGGCAGCCTTTCGAAAAATACTCATGTCTGCTATCAGGCCAATTAATACATGTTTTCCAATTTCCAATTATTTCCTATCTCATTATTTTTGTTTTCTTCAAACATCATCATATCAAAATGTCGTTTCATTTTAGCTTTTTTTTTTTTAGATTTTTTTTTAGTTTCGCTTGCGCACAGCGTTGATAACAAAAATCAAACAATCAACGCAAAATGTTTACAAAACTCAACTTAAATCGAACTAAAACGTTATTGAATACGTATATATTTTTGTTTGTATATATAGAAAAATACAATTATTTACGTTAGTTTAGATTTGTTGTTTCCTTACTTTTTTCATTTTCAAATTGTTAATTAAATTAATTGGACGTTTAAGTAACTAACCGTTAATAACCGTTTGTTGCGTGATTCGCCTAACACAAAATTTTCGTCTAACTAAACTCTCAATAAATACAAATAGAAACAGATACAAATAGATAGTTATCATTAATATAGGATAGACCGTAGCTATAGCATCGTTCTCAAATACATTAACAGTACTCCATGTGTCTGTGTGTGTGTGTGTATGTGTGTGGAGTGGGGGCATCTCCAACAAATTTACAACTTAAGCAAAGTATAAACCAAAGCCAAAAGCTTACGCTGCACGCTGATCTTATGTTAGAAGGGATTCGCATTGCTGCTCGCCGGATTTCTGCTGGAGGGACGTGTGCTGAACGAGGATTTGCCGCTGGTGCCGCGCTGCGGTGGCATCGGACGGCGCACATGGCGCATCTCGCTGTGTGAACAAAAGAAGCCATAGATAAGTTAAGTTAGTGCGAAAATTATGGAATAGCTTAGAGCAATGGTAACAAATTAGTTGGCAGGATTTTACAGGTTTTACTTTGAATATTAGTACAAGACTATGCATAACTATATTCTTCATTGATAATTTTATGTTTTTCAACTCTTTTACTTTAAGCTTGGGTTAGGCGTTTTCCAGCAGCAGCAGCAGGTTAGCGGAGCGGTTCGGCGCACATGCAAACACATTTTTGCCACATGCAAAATGCTTACCAAGTGCTGGATGTCAGGTTTTGGATATTTTATACAAGGGAATAACTAAAGACTTTTGATTTGATAGGATTTGGGATTTGCTGCTTGTTTAGCGACCCAAATGCACCCACCGATCCATTTCCATTTCCTCCAAACGCTGTGTGAGCGCCAGCTTCTGTTGCACAGCCAAGCGCAGTAGCTGATTGAGTGTCTTCTTCTCTTCCTCCGCAGCCTCCAGCTGGCGATTCAAATCATCCACCTGGGTCACATACTCCTCGCAGCGTGCGGCGAACATGGCGCGCAGACCTGTCGCAAATCAAAATAGAGCGTGTATTAGTAAAATTATATCCATCTTCACTTTGGATTATTTACTTGAGAAGGTGGCAGCGTCCTCCTTGAGCAGGCGCAGCTCGTTGCGCAGCTTGGACATGGTGTCGCTGACAATGATCTTCTCGTTCTCATACTTGGACTTGAGATTGGTCAGAGCCACCTCGGCGGTTTGTTTGTTTGACTTGAGCACATTGCGTAGGGTGATGATTTGCTCGCGCTTGACGGACAACAAGCTCTTCAGTTTGACAATTTGCTCCTGCAGCTCCTCCACCTCCTCAGTGTTGCCCTTCTCCATAGCTGTAGGGAGAGGAGGTTGTAAGAATGGTTTCCTTTAATCTGAACATTTGGATACTTACATTCGCCTCCTTCGGAGCGCACTTTGTGCTTGTTCAGATCGATGGTGTGCTCCACGGCAGTTTTTAGATGCTTGATCTGATCGCTGACGGTGTCCACGTACTTCTTAATCTCCACCGAATCGGCCAGACCTTGCAGATCCTCAACAATTTGCGGGCGAGCTGTGAAAACATCTGACTTGAACTGCGACTGGATGGCGGTCAGCGAATCGTTCTCAAAGCTGGAATAGGAAGCAAGGTAAATGTCAGGAACAGAGCTAATGTTAACAGCTAATTTAGACCTACCTCATGTCGTCGCTCTTGTGGTCGAGCAGCACACGCGTGGGCGTCTCGCCATTGACCGTGCAGACCAGATGGTAAAGCTGCGCCAGATCATCGCTGAGCGCCACCAGCGTGCTGCGCGCCGAGCCCAGGCTTTGGCCGGCATTCTGTGAGATGTGCGTCAGGGTCTGGACATCGCTCTGCAGATCCAGTGATTTTTGTTCGGTGGAGAGCAGCTTGTTCTTCAGATTGGTCACCTCGTTGCGCAGCGTGGTGGTGGCGTCCGTGTAGTTGAGGCCCTTCTGCAGCTCGGAAATGTCAGTCTTGAGCCCATCTATCTCCTTGGCGGACAGTGTAAACCAATTGGCATATTGTGAGATTAGAGCGCGCAGCTGCTGCTGAAGCTGGTCGTCCTTCGCCTGTCCGCCGGCCGTCTGATCCTTGACGTCAATTTGCTTCTTCAGCTGCACCAGCGCATCCACATGGGCGGCCAGCAGCGCCAGGCGTGACATAAAGTTCTGCAGCTCGTTTTGTGACTTGTCCAGGCTGGTTTGGGCCTCACGCAAATTGGTCGTCAGATGGGCTTTCTCGTTCTCCATGCTCTCCAGCTGTTTCTCCAGTTTCTTCAGCTCGTTCAGGTGTATCTCGGAGAAGAGATCGCATTTGGTGCCATCGGGCGATTTGAGCTCTGTGCTTAAATCAGCCTCGAGGCGTTTCAGCGCTAGATTCTCCTCCTCGCCATCGGAATTGTTGCTGGCATTATCCTCCATGTTGCTGCGTATGCTATACGCCAAATTGCTGATGTGATACATGGACTCGCGATTCAAGTGACCATCCAGCTCCTTTTTCAGCGCATATTTTGCCTCACGCTCGCCCTGAACGGTGAATGAAATCCTTTATCAATCAACGCTCAGTTTGATATTAAGAATTTTTACCCACCTGCAATGCCTCCAACGCTTCCTCCATTTGCTTCTCGGCAATTTTCTTGAGATTGGCCAGCTCATCGACCTGTTGATTCAGCAGCTCAACCTCCTCGGTGAGCCGACGTATCTCGTGTTTGGCACCCTCAAACTCCACCTGTTAGAGGGAAACAACGAATCGTTAGTGAGACTAAAAATTAAAATTAAAGAAGGATCTACCTGCGAGCTTCTCAGGCTGGAGACCTGCTTCTGCAGCGATATGTTCTCCTCCTCCAATTCCGAGTATTCGCTGAGCATACGCGTCTCGCGGAATTTCAAGTCCTTCAACTCGGATTTAAGACGCAATCGATCCGCCTCATTGTCGCTCTTATCGCGTCCAATATCCGAGTTCTCCTGCAGCATGCGATCCCGTTCGTTGCGCACACGCTCCAACTCATGGCGCAGCTGCTTGATCTCGTTCTCCAGATCGAGTATTTGCAGATTGAGCGATGTTTCGCGTGCGGCTGACTCATTGAGCAGCGTCTCCTCCTGCTCGATGCCGGTCTTGTTGGTGACCTTTTGTGAGGTTTGAAATTTGGTGAGAGCCTGTCAAGAAAACATATATAAAAATTAATTAAAATTAATCAAGAAAGTTTAATTAAATTTTTTTCGGCCTTCTTGTCGAAGAAGAATAAAGATTTCATTCGGTTTTCCATAGAATTGTATAGATCAGATTAGAAAGCTTTAACGCCCAAGATACCCGCCCTGCCTTTCTATCTGGCCACGTTTCAGGGGTATCGCAATCATAAAAGTTGCCAGCCTGCCATTTTTATTGCAGTCATTTGCATGTGTAAGTTGTGCAGGCGAGAGGGGGCAAAGCAGGGGGAAGGTGCCCCCGTGCCATTATGGGGCGTCAGTCACTGGGGAGCTTTGCTGCGGACGAGACGCCCCACCATTCAGCTTGTTACATTTTTCATTAAATGGCGCAGATATTTCCTTTCATTCTTTCTTTTTTTTTATTTCGGATTTTTTCCTTATTGCAATCTCCCAGCGGAGGCAAAAATGCATCTCAAAGTTGGATTAACTCGCTCGCTTTTATTGGATTTTATTGTTGCTTCTTAATTGCGTCGGGCAGTGTTGCAAAATGCGTCAAAGGCGCACGTGCCTGTGTAGCGTAATAGGCTCAGGACACGCCCAGGACATTGCTAAAGGTAAATATGTATTTATCGTGCAGATGCGGGTGTGTTAGTGTACACTGCGCGAAAAGCAATAGTGGGAACACATACCTAAGAGCTTTTAAATGAAGGCAAACTGAAGGCACTTTAAGAAAATTTTTTAAGTTGTTTTTTTTATTAATAAATATTAATTTAACAAATATTTAATTACAATTGATTTATAAAAAAAATTGCAGTACGAATTTGTTAAAAAAATGTTTGTTTAAGTTAATTATTTTTTATTTTATTTTAATATATTTTAATTCTTGTTCCTGATTTCTCGACTGAAAAAAAAAACAATCTAAGAATCGAACGTTTTTGTTCTGAATCCGAATCAGAAATTAAAGTAGGTTCCAGAATATATAAAAATTCGCAGTTTAAAAAATTTATTTTAGTGCGTGAAAATATTTCAATTTATATCGTTTTTTTTTTAATTTTTGTAATAAATAAAAATTTTAATTAAATATATATATTAAAATATTTTTTTTATAAAATTTATTTGGACAGTGTACTATTTAATATAATATAAAGAGCACCAGCCAAGCCTCTGCTTGTGCTGCCATAAAAGCCGCTGATTGAAGGCATGCGACGTGTCCATATGGCCAGGAGCAGCATTGACCGACCTGCAACTGGGGCGTGGCCGGACCGTAATCGTGTTTTGTGGGCTTTAATTGAAATCTCGCCGGGCGGGCAGTCGTTAGTTTTTCTCTGGCCATTTGAAGTACGTGCTTCACACAGGCAGAAATCATGAGCATTTGCCCACTTGAAAAAGTCGCCAGTTTGCCTGGCACAAAAAAAAAACACACACACACACACACATATAGAAATGACCATAAAGCGAAAACGGCAACTGGCAATGCTGACCAGATTTAGTGGCTTAAAGCCCGAGGTTCCAACAGCCGGCCGCACTCCGGGTTACTTTTAAATGGTGCTGTAATTAGCAAGCGGCAATCTCTTCTTATGTACAAAACCAACAACAAGTGCCCCCAAAATTGAAACGGAAATAGCCTGAAACTGCAGCCCCATTTGGCCACTTCACCCTTTTCTCGTTTTCTTTACCCCTCTTTCATCCTCTTTGCGGCTGTATAATTATTGTCAATGGCTGTGGGCGACGTCAACGCTTTTATTCTTTTATTTTTTTTTTTGTTTTTTGTGTTTTTGTTATTTCAGTTTGAGAAACATGAACACCAACATACATATATATATATATATACAGCTCCTCCGGCTTCAGAGGCAAGTGCATTTCGTTAATTAGTGTGGATGCGGAGCAAACAAAAGGCCAAGCCAGTCGCAAGTAAGCTGGAAATTTGAGACCTCTAATGCTGCCACGTTGCAGTGGCGCCACCTAGGCTATATACATACATATATGTATATATAGCAACCATAAGAAAAGTGTCAACAGGAAAGTGGGTGCGGATCTAAAATCAAACAAAAGACTGAAAGACCTCAAATGAAATTTGAGCAGCTGCTAAATGTTCAAATTTTCGTAACAGTCTTGACAACTTTTTGTGTTAAACGTTTCATAAGTAAGCTTAGTGGCGCCATCTACATGCATATATGTGCATCAACTAAGAATAAAATATATTAAAAAAATATTCCTAGTTTAAGTTCAATTATAATTTTCGAAGCAACGCGATAAAATGAATTCTACATTCTGACATTTATATTAAAAGTATTTTAGCTAAAAATTTTCGAAATATTTATTGACTATAAAAACAAATTTTTTGTGGAAGAACATTTTAAGTTTTTCGGTTTTTTGGGAAGATATATAAAATATGTTAAACGAAATCTTGCAACAAATAGATTTATATATTGATATTTTCAGTCCTAAGATATAGATTATATCTTAATATAATTAATATTTTATATAATATACTATCTACAAATATCAAATGAATTATCCATTGACAACATTTTTCCATAAAGTTAAATTTTAAATAAATCAAAAAATTTTTAAATAAATAATGCAAGCTCTCTCTACCCTTACTTTCGTTCAATTTCCGGAAGTATCTACGTGAAACGCACTGGCGACATAGATGAGGACACAACAGACAACAGTTAGCCACAAGAGCCACAACAAATGCGACCATCACATGAGCTTTATGCAAATTATAAAAGATTTTTAATTAAGTCAAGCCAATATTAACACAGTCGAGTCGAGTCGAGGCGGGGAGCGGGAGCCGCAGACTAGAATCAACATTTTAGCCCACTATCTGACTCGATGTGAGGCCCCATTCGGGGTGGCTGCCAACTCCCTTCCCATGAAACGTGGCAATTGCAACGCACAGGCGTTGTGTGTGTGCTTGCGGTTGGATTTTGTGCGGCTGCCAGCCAAAATGGCCCAAATGTAGCCTAGGGCAGCTGCCCCGGCCCGGGCCAGGTCTGCATCGATGTGGCAACGACTGTTGTTGCAATGCGCCCATTTGCCGGCTCCTAAAAATAGAGCAGATTGCCCACATTATGACAACGGGTAGCGGCTTTTTGGAGCCGCTACGTGAGCGCTTAGGTATCAAACGGGCAGCGGACAACGGACACCGGACAGCGGGCAATGGGCGGACTCGTAACAATTTCCTCCTCATGCCACGTGGGCAGCTCTCCCACCCCTTCCCTGTGTTGATAAAGTATGCCATGAATGACTGAGCAGTTTGTTTTGGTGGCAACGGCAGGCGACAATGACAACCGCATTCAGCAACACCTTTGAATGTTGACGGAGCGACTCGAAGATACCCTTTACACACTCCCCTCTCATAAGGCAAATGCAAATGAATGTATTTGGATAAACTGAAATAAGCGTGTGTATCTTTTGCTACGAGCTTGTTTTTTTTTTTTTCATTATCGCTTTTCTATCGCTTTTTTAGTTTCCATTAACAAAATATAGTTTATTTTAACAAAAAAATTAACAAAAATAAATTGAAACAGGCAAAACAAAATTACGCAATTGAAATTTTAGAGCCTCGAGTATGTTTATTGATATCATCATTTTTATCTTCCAGGGAGAAGAAGCCAAAAATGGGCTTAGTGCATTTTAAAATCAGTGTCGCCGGGAAGATATATTTTTGATATAAACAAAAGTTTGGCAACAAAACAATATTGAGCAGTTTTTATTTCCTCAAAACTTTACTAATAACTGAACTGAAATATCCATACACAATAATAAATGACTATCTTAACTAGCGGATTAGTAAGTAATCTATCTACCAAAATTTTAATATCCCTTTTTACAAAGCCTATGGTTTGGAGGGTATAGCAGCTCAGCTCCCTGCTATGGAAATAACAATCAGTAGCAGGCAACAGGGAAAATGCAAACAAACAAGAACAACTGCTGCTGCTGTTGTTTTGTTTTTTGTGTCGTGTAATTTCTTAACACACACACACACACATACACGATGAGGAGCTTGGGATGCGGACGCACTTGTGGCCTCCATGTCAATGCACGCGTTTGACACTCTCTGAATTTGAAATGTCGCCAAAATGAAAATAAGCAACACGACATCAGCGGAAAGCGGCGCAACAGAAGAAGAAAATGTATAATTTCAGCATGGAAACCGTGGAAACACAAAGGGAACGCAAATTACGCTCTCAACTAAATGGAAGTAAACTCAAAACTAAAATCATCCAGTGCAAGTGGAAGTTAAAATGCCCTGCCATAAATTTTAGAAATAATGAAGACATTTGTGTCCGAAAAAAATATAAAAATTATGTTTACAAATATGATAAAAGAATCTATTAAATGGGAAGGATTATCTTAGGGTTTTATAAATATTCAGTATTTAAAATAACTACTACTATAAAATAACTAAAAACTCTACGAGTACGATAATTAGCCTGAATACGAAAACGATATTAATCGAGAATTATCGAAAGTCACTTTTAAATTTCAAACTTATGTTATAAGAATACTCAGAATGTTCAAAATAGTAAACAAGCTTTCTATATAAAGACCAAAATAGAAAATTTAATCCTTATTTAACCCTAAAATAAATTAGAAATGTGAGTCTAGGCTAAAATTATTGACAGGTATATAGTATAAAAATAAGCAGACTTGCAAAAATTCCATCTATTATAAAATTATTTGAAGGGAATACCTCTATTTATAATAAATAG
Organism: Drosophila micromelanica; assembly: GCA_004143825.1. NCBI lineage: Eukaryota > Metazoa > Arthropoda > Insecta > Diptera > Drosophilidae > Drosophila > Drosophila micromelanica. Next base: position 47,175 of record SCDY01000063.1, on the reverse strand, counting down.
TTAATGTTCATATTGTCGTCTGTCATATATGCAATACCCGTTTTGACACAAGGATATGAATATACACTTAAAATGGGCTCTTAACTAAATGGATATGCGAATTGTGGGAATGCAGCGGAATGTATGCAAATCCTTTTCAGCTGCGGGACAATAAATATTATGCATGTGGCGCAATGTGACGCGCAGCAGCAAGGATAACTGTGCTGGCAACAGTCGTGCTGCATGCCCCCCCATCCGGACATGAAAATGGGAACTGCTGTTGCATCATCATCAAGAGAAGCACTAAAAATCATTTGCACTTAACAGCCAATCTGCAGAGTCGTAATAATGTGACCAACTCTCGAGATGAACACACACACACACACACACACACATTTGCATAGCCGGGACAATGTGGCACACAAATTGGCAACACTCCAAATATGCTCAATGGGGAGCAAGGGGCAGCTGGGTCGCAGGGTAATAAAAAGTGTCTATGAGCCGAGACGGAAGCCAATCAGTTTCCAAATAAGTTGGCTGCAAATAAATAGCATGGTCATTATGCCCAAGGTTAGCGCACAAAAATACGAAAAGCAGTGCCCAAGTCGAGCCTGCCCGACTCAGCGATAGCCTGGATTCAGAAAAAAAAATCCCAATAATTCATAATAAAACTTCTGATTAAAACTGAAAACTGACTCTTAAATTTGAATTTGAAAGAGCATGAAATTATTTAAAAATCGATTTTTAAATCGTTATCGTGATGATAATTATCGATGCGTCAATATAACGGAAAGAAAGATTATCGAGTTTAAAGTTCGGCCCTCAGTTTGAACATCGATATATCGATATTTCGTTTTTTTTAACGTTACTAGTGAGATAATAATATTTAAATATAGGAGAGATATATATGTTTGTTGAAATCTGGGGGTTTATAAAAAAGGTTAATTCAACTTTTTAGTCTGATCAAGAATAAATAGGCTTTTGTTCACAGTTTCACAATTACAAAAACCCATTTCCCAATCCGAACAGGGTATGAAAGGCAGTTTCAACTGTTTGTCGCGTTTGCCGCAGCCTCTCCAGCCGTGAGTTGGTCGCGTGCGGAGGGGGAAGGAGATCTACTCATTTGGGGCTACCCCAAGCGACAGATGCTTTTACATTTTCATTGCAGGCCCACAACTGGAATGGGGCTGCTGGCTGCGCGCAATGGCAACGTTTTTCCTGCTCATTTCCCATGCAGCAGCCAAAGCCAAGCAACAACAGCAACAAATGACAACTGCGACTGCAACCAAGGCGGAAACATGTTTTGTCAGTGTTCAAGCGCTGCATTTAACCCTTGCCAGCCCACTCGTCCTTTTCTGCCCGCCTCCCTTAGCCACCAGCTCCCAACTGTCTGTTGTCCTTGTTGTTGCCGGATTTGATTGCCGTAGAATTGCAATTTGCGCCAACAGAACAGAGCATCAGCGTCAAATCATTATAATTTCTTCGTCGGGATTTCTCTTCGTTTTTTTATTTTTTATTACTACATCCTGCTTGCCTCCTTTTGCATTCCTGATGCTGATGCTGTTGTGGCCCGTTTAGTTGTCGCTTTGATGTTGCTCGCGTTGTTATTGTAATTGCAAGTGTCTGGCAAGGATTTTGTTAAACGACTTTTGGCTGCACTGTTTGCCAACTGAATCTCTGTGTGGATTACGGGATGAGTGTATTATATATATATTTTATTTTCCGCAAATTTTTTTTTCATGGGAATTTTGAAAGTTCCTTTAGTGATATTTGTGCTTGAAGTTAAATCTAGTTTGTTAACTATACTTTGGATTGATAAGGATAGTTTCTTTCATTTTTGAATACCTCTCCTCTTTAGAACTCCCTGATCAAATTGTCTGCTTAAAAATTCTTCAATTTGCATAGCTGACATAATCCCCCTTGAATTACCGTGTAAATAACGACATCAATTATTTAAGTTTGTATTAAAAAGTTTTGGCTTTGTCATTGGCTGCCGGAAAGTAACCAAGTTAACAACTCAAAAGCCGCAAAACTATGCACAGGCAACGGGACTTGTCCCCAGGCGAAATGCCCTTGGTTGCCGTTAGGCGGCGCATAAAATATGGTCAACACACGCAACCACACACACACACACACTCACATACTGGAACCTCCATAACTGTGTTCGGTTTTATGGCTGTTGTTTTTGGGGGCCACTTAATTGCCGCAATTGCAAACGTCCAAACAACATGTGTACTGAACTACGCCTCCCGGCCACACCCACAACCACACAATCAATGTCACTAAATACAAGGCCAAAATGCAGCTGGCAGCTGGCTTAACTGTCTGTATAAACATTTGTATCCTTTGCAGTTGAATTTTGGCAATTTTCCGGCTCTCCTGTTGGCCACGTAATCGAAATTCCCGGACATTTAAGCCCACTCGGCGAGAAAATTAGTGCCGCGGGCTCAAAATGCAAAATATTCTATTAATTTTGGCCGGGCTAATTTTGTTTTGCCCGTCGACCACCTTTCAAACGAAAACTTCTGACGCTGTGCCCAACTCTGATTTATGTCTGTTGAGGGTGTCGCGCCCACAGGCTTATATCTTAATTACAAGTGGAAGTACGAGCCCCGCCTCCTCCCGCACAAGTTGCAGGCGACAGCGACAAAATGCCCGCAGTTATTGTCGTCGCAACGTTGCAAATACTTTTTCTCCCTCTCTCTTTTTTTTTAATTTTAAGCATACATTAAGTATGTGCGAGTGTGAATGAGAATGTGCACATGTATGTGTGTGTGTGTGTGTGTGTTTTTGTGTGTGGGGTGTGCGTCGCTTGCGGCGCTCTCGTAAAAGTTCAGTTGAGTTCAAAGCTAACAAGCTGGAAAACTATCAAGCGAACGGCCTAATGAGCAGGTGGGCGCCACCTGTCGGCCAATTAATCAACTGTTGGGAAACAGATTGAGTTCTCGTTCGAAACCTAAAGAAACTTTCGATAAAAATAAACTACAAGAGATCTATTGGTGCGAGAGATAGTAGGATAAATAATACAACAATATTTAGAAAACAAATTAAATCTACTAAAAAAAATAATTAGTCCAATACTTTTATGGGGAAAAATGTTTGCATTTTCTAATTGGGTTGAACTTGATAAATAAGTAATATCGTTGATCTACTTTAAATGGTAAAATGTAAAATAATTTCTGTGTTATGTTTTATGATTTTTTTTAAAGATAATTTGGAAAAATGCAATACAATTTAAAAACTATTTTAAAACTTCTTCTCTCTACAAAAATTAAATCCTCGAAAAAAATGTTATTTTCCTTTGAAAATGCATATATTATATTGATATATATTTTTTAATCAAGATAATATGTACGAATCTTTTAGCAAAAAATTTTATAAAACACTTTCCAACTAAATTAAAACATTTTCTATGCCAAGCTAGTTTAACTCAGAAAGAATGAAAATACCTCCAATCGATTAATCGAGTAATTAATGCCATTGGCAAAGAAGGTAAAAAAATAAAAACATAAATAAAAGGTGAAATAAACACTATATATATTTTCCCCCATTTTGTTTTCGTTAACCCCTTAATAGGCATTGGGCGAAGGACAAACTTTTGTTGCTCGGCTTTTCCGCATTGCACGTGAAAATTCCAGCGGAAATGCCAAAACAATTGCCGTGGCTAATTTGCCATGCGGCCAGTTGGCAAAACTCGTCGTGTGCTAAACAAAGGTGCAAAATGGAATGGCAAAAAAAAAAAAAAAAAATAGCAAAGCATGTTGGCCAAGTTGAAATACAAATGAAAACAACAACAAAGCCAACTAAACCGAATGGCGATAATAGAGCGTAAGCCAAATTGACCATGATCAGACAGACAGAGAGAAAATGAAGGAGAATGCAAACAGAAAGAGCGCATAAGAGAGACAGAGCAAATACACGTAATTGCCGAGCGGGGGCGTTCACTGAGGCGGCGCCAAGTACCGCAAGCCCAGTTTACAGAACAACAAGAAAAACAAAGGCAAAGAATGGACATGTGACGAGATAAATTATTATATGATTCGTGATTATCAGAGCCGGACTGCAGTCATCGCCGATAGTGGCCAAGAGAGAGAAGAAAGAGAGAGAGAGAGAGAACGAATCGGTTAGCTGATTGAACATTCTTTAACAACTACAGTGCACATTCAATGTGGTTTATTAAGGCCTGAATGAATTTGAAAGCAGTTTACTTTTTCGATAGAAGTGAAGATGGTGGAAAATAGGTGAAAATCTGTTGGAAAAATATTTTTATTTTTGTGAAAATTAATTTAATTAACGAAATAAGTAAGCATAAATGCCAGAAAATGAGGCTTCTATCTATGTTTAATAGACAAAAATAAATAAAAATTTGTATAGAGTTCTGTTACGTAGCTGACCAAGTTAAGGCCAAGTGTAGTTCTTATATATAAGATACTTTTGAATCCGTTGATAATCTTTCTTTTTTTTGTTATTCGTTATTGGAGAAACTTAAAGCACACAAAAAACCTAATACAGAACAAAATGATGATGAAAGGAAATATAAAATAATTATTACTATTTTAAAGAAATAGCAAAACTATCAATATTTCTATAAAAACATTATATAATATTAAACATCTTAAGAAAGTACTCTGCTCTTTTTCTCTGTCAAAAATTATCCAGCGAGGTTTGATTATTATTTACTTATTTAAAAAAAAAGTCAATTTGTGTGCTTGGATATTTTTCCAATGTTTTCTTATATATATTTTTAGGGTGCAAAAAGAAATATTTTGCAGAAGCAAATTTTACTCAATGTTTTGACCAGCTGACCAGCCATTATAACAGGTGCTTACTGTTTTGCTGCCAACAAGACAAATTGAAAACCAATTGCAAAACTTTTGCTCTAACTTTGTGCGTGTGTGTGTACAGGTAGATAAGCGGCAATTGGCTTGGAAACTGCCTACACACACACAAAGACAGCTGTTTTTTTTAGTGCTCACCTCCTGCGTGATGTCCAGCTCGTGCCGTGTGTTGTCGTAGAGGGTTTCGAGCTCCTCGCATTTCTGCTCCAGCGCCGACTTTTCCTCCAGCAGCGAGAGGCCGTATTGGGCGGACTGGGCGCTGGCGCTGGACACCTGATCGAGTTCGCGTGTCAGACGCTCCACTTCCATGCGCAGCTCCAGGACTGTTTGGGCGCCATCGTTGGCGCCAGGACTGGACATGATGTGTGGGTGGGGGGAGAGGGGGAATGTATGTATGTGTGTGTGTGTGTGCGTAGCTTAAGGACGGTACCACAGTCTGTGTGTGCAGGTGTGGCAATTGCAGCTGCTCCTGTTGCTTGGGCGGAATTGTCGTCAATGTGCTTTCTTCCTTTAATTACTTTTTGTTTTTTTTTTTTTTTTTTGGAGGGAAATCAATAAAAAATGTTGCTTGGGTTTTTTTTTTGTTTTTTTGAATGCTGCTTCCCGCTCCAGAAAACCAAGTCACATACACACGCAAGCTTTTATGGAGTGCGTTTGCTTGTGTGCGTGCGTGTGTGTGTGTGTTTAGCTCGTTTCACCTTTTCTCTTTTGTGCTGGAATCCAAATTGGTATTTTTTTGTTGTTTTTTCCTTTTGCCAAAAATTATTCACTTGCACTTTTCGCACTTTTGGCTACCTTGATAAAGGATAAACACTAGCAGCTTAAATGGTAAATTGGTAGAGTGGAAGCGAGAGAGAGGACAGGAAGTTTCAATTCACAGAACGGTCGACGTCGTCGTCGACATGACATCACACGATTTCCACTTTCATTTCATTAATTGTTGCTGTCCCCAGTTGCCCCGCCAGACAGCCGCTTTATCAAGTTCGTAATTTCGTTGCACTTTAGACGGAATTGGTTTAAAGCGATTGCTAATTAAATAAGTTAAAATCGAGTATAATTTTTTTTTGTAAGAATGCAAAAACAAAAACTCCGCAATCACGGTCCGTGCGTGCCTGTCTTCTTCTTTGCACACACTGTTTGTGACGGAATGCGAACTAGTGATGTCAAGCAACACCGATGGTTCCTATAAGAGTCGTCGGTACGATAGTTAAAGTTGTATTTCAAGAACATATTTCAATCTAAACATGCAATGCTTAAACTTAAATTAAACAATATTATCTCTAATAGCAAGCCAAAATAATAAAAAAGTGCAATCAAAGGTATTTGCTTTCTTATCGATGTATCGCTCGGTCTGCGCAACGATGTTTACACCTGGCGATAGTTTCAATATATTGGAATTCGGAACGCCAGAATTTACACTATTTTTTGTATGCAAAGAAATGCAATCAACCAGTGTTGTTTTAAAATCAGATTACGCTAAGATTTGACAAATTTCCATCTTTGATACATCGATATGTTGTCCAATTCTACCGATATGTCTTCGACCAGCAGTGTGCACACACTGTTTAACTAACAGACGGCGCACAGCTGTTTTGGCTGGGGCATGCAGTTCTTCGTGCGTGTTTGCTATTTTAAATTATTTTTAGTTTATAACAAAGACACCTGCGAAACAGTAGATACATCAGCTGGGCTAAACACATTTAAAAACTCCATCTGAGTAGCCTGTGTGTTTCCAGACAAAAGTACGAGCGTGTGTGTGTGCAAAAATGTTACGAGCTCTCATTGCGAAATTTTCAGAAGCAGACACAACAACAACAGCAGTAGCAGCAGGAACAACAACAACAACATCAACCAAAGTATCAACCGTTAAAAGACAGTAAAGTTATTCACAGAAGTGTGCAACAAATTACAAAGCAATCAATGAAAATTTCAACAATTAGTCATAGTTTTGTGCTTGCAGCAACAGCAGCTGTGAATTATAATTGAATTTAACTATCGAGAGACGTCCAAACGTGAAGGTGCGTGAACAGCTGCGTTGGCGTAGGCGTGGGCAGCGGCCTAGGCAGAGGCAGAGGCACCACCAACAACAGAAACCGACAACAACAATCGAATATAAAAGCTATGGAAATGCGAGAGGTGCTTAGCCGCGAGGGGCGCGAGGCGAAGAATTTGCTCGTCTACCAGTTTTGCGATGAGACAACCACAGGCGGCGGCGCTGGCGCTGGCGCAGGCAGCGGCGTTGTAGTCAATGGCGACTGTAAGTTAAAGTTTTGTTATTTGAATACCCTGTAAGCTTTGAAAAGGTAAAGGGACAAATGGTATATAGGATTTGTCAAAAAAAGTAAGCTCATATTTCCGAGAAAAAGCAATATCAGTGCAGTTGAGTATAATATTCGTTCGGAGTTTAAAAAGCACCAAATACCCTAGCATTAGGTGTTAACTTAAAAAATTAAAAAAAAAAAAAAAATAAATAAAACTACATGGTGTCTTGAACTTTGGTTGTCCAACAAGAATTATGTGCAATCTTTAAAAACAAAAGATTTAAATTTAGTTATACAACAAACAAAAAAATATTGATATGATTGCGAGACTTTAAAATCAGAGATATTTCAAGTTTTGCGAATTTTTAAAATAAGAGGTAGCATGTTGCATATAAAGTATATTATAGCCATATTTAAAGAGTAAGTGGTTGAGTACGGTTCAAGGATCGACTAATATTTGGGCGATTGTTTCTTTTTAAAGTTCGGTTTGTCATTTAAAAAATATAAGAGTTTCGAATTCTAACTAGTTGTGTCCATTTCAGAAATTAATAGAACCTAAAACTGAAAATAGTTTCCAATTGAGCACATCCAGAATACGTTTTATTGGAAAATGTTTAGAGTTTCTTGGTATTGGCTGATAGTTTAGAGATTTTCAAAGATTATAGCTAATATAGATGACGCTTAACTTTGATTATTCAAGTTTCCAAATCCGATCGATATAAATTAACACAAATATATTTTTCTTTCTGGCTACAGGGTATCTCCCAGTTCAGCAAAGCACTGTTTGTTTTCTATGACTAAAGCTGGTTAATTTTTTTTAGGTTACCCGACGCCCACATTCCGCAAGCCGCCAGTGGCGCCGCCAAAGTCTCCAAACGGCATGCAAACCCCCAAACATTGCCAATCACCGACGACAAAATCGGGCATAGGCAACGGCAACGGCGGCGCCGGATCTGGTGGACCGCGTGTGCGCAGCGCGTCGACGGGACGCGACAAGAAATCGGAGCTGCAGGCGCGCTACTGGGCGCTGCTCTTTGGCAACTTGCAGCGCGCTGTGAACGAGATCTATCAGACGGTGGAGTGCTATGAGAATATATCCAGCTGCCAGGAGGCCATACTCGTGCTGGAGAACTATGTGCGCGACTTCAAGGCGCTGAGCGAGTGGTTCAAGGTCAGCTGGGACTACGAGTCGCGTCCGCTGCAGCAGCGACCGCAGAGCCTCGCCTGGGAGGTGCGCAAAAGCAATCCGACGCCGCGGGTGCGCACCAAGAGCCTGTGCAGCCCCACCGCATCGGGCAAATCGAGTCCGGCGCTATTTCCGTGCGGCTCCGGCAAGACCTCGCCCTGCTGCGATGGCCATGTGACGCCCAAGAAGCTGTTGCGCGCCTACGAGCAGCTGCCCCGCGGCGCCATGCGCGTCAATGTGCGCGAACTGTTCGCGGCGAGTAAACGCAACGCGCGCGGCTCATCCAATTCGGATGCACTGGAGCCGCCGGCGTTGCCGTTGGATGCGGCCGCGGACAAGCCGTATAAGCAGCTAAACACGCAATACTCACAGACGGATCTCGAGGATCCGCATCTGACGCTGGCCGATGTACGAGAGAAGATGCGTCGTGAAGCGGCCGAGAGGGAGGCAGCTGAAAGGGAGGCAGCTGAAAAGGAGGCAGCTGAAAAGCATGAATATGAATCGGCTGTGGCAGGTAACTGTTTGTCTATATTTGGCCAATTCCAGGGCTTATAGATTTCGTTGTTTAAAATCAAAATGTTTACAATTTCATTTAAAAACATATAAGCAGTTTAAACTGATGTAGTTGGATATATTTATAAGAAATCCTGACCATGATATTATTGATTTAGAATATTTAGAAAATTGATTTAAAGTTGACTTTTTGTATGAACTATATATACATACAGATACAATATAATATCCAAGGATTCTATAAATCGAAAAGTTAAAAAAATTAAATAATATTTTCTGAGTACACCATAGAATCTTTCCCTGGAAATGCCCATACATATTATGAAATTGGTTTACTTTTCTTTTCATTAACAACACATTTTGTTTTTAGATTCAACAGCAGATCAGCAAGAAGCTGTTCAGTTCACAGGACAGACAGAAACAGTGGAGCCCAAGCAAACACTTCCAGAAGCGGGCACATTAGTCGAGACACAATCACAGTCGCCGCCCGACGTCGCGCAGCCGCCGGTTCAAGTGTCGGTTGCTGTCGTGGAGCCCACAGCTGTGCAGCTGACCGTGTCCCATTTGGATGCCATGGAGAATGCGCTGCTGACGACACAGGCCAACAAGGAGCCAACGCCGCCCAGCACGTTGCTTAAGCCACCGGTGGCCACCACGCTGTCCGATAAGAAGCCCCAAGCGCAGCTGGTCGCCCCGGTCGCCATGCAGAACAGTCCGCTGAAGTACTCCAGTGTGCTGAATCGACCAGCTGCGTCGCGTGGTGGCAATCAGAAGACCAATCCGCAGCAGGCAAACAATGGCAAATTGGCCAACAGCAAGGCGCCTTTGGCCAAGGCAGCGGGGCCTTTAAACGGATTGCGACGCATCAATAATAACAGCAACAATAACAATAACAATATTATCAATAACAACAACAACTTGAAGCCCTTTGTGGCACGCACAGCTCGCATGGCGGCAGCACCGCCACCGCCGCGTCCCTCCAGCAAAACCGAGTGCTACGGCCCGCCGAACAATGTGGCCTCCCGTCTGTCGGCCAGATCCCGCACCATGCTGGACATGCAGGGTGCAGCGGCAGCGCCAGCGCCGACCAAACCGCTGGCCAAGCGCACGTCGAGCATGCTGCTAAGCGGGGCTGGGGGCGCGCCCGCGCCTGCGCCGGCCAAACGTGTTAGTGCGCCCAATGTGCGTCTGAGTTCGCGCGAGGACATCACCAGCTCGACGTCGACGCTGAAGGCCAGCAACGAGCAGCTGAGCAGCTCGCGCAGCACTCTGAAGCTGGACGAACGGCACTCGGAGCCGAAGCAGCTGCTGGACGCCAACGACGGCTGGCTGACGGTGAAGAATCGCCGCCGCACCAGCATGCACTGGTCGAATCGCTTCAATCAGCCCACGGGCTATGCCAGCCTGCCGACCCTGGCGCTGCTCAACGAGCAGAAGGAGGAGAAGGACAAGCAGCAGCGGGAGAAGGCAGCAGCGGCAGCCAACAAGAGCCAGGCGCAAAGCAAACAAACTGTGGCCGGCAAAGCGGTCGTGGCTGCCGAGGCCAAAACAAAAGCCGCTAATAAAGCGGCCAAAACGATGGCGCCGCCAGCTCCAAGGCCAGAAATCAAGAATGCCAAAGCCAAGGTGAACTCTTTTCCAGCGCAGCGCACAGCAACCAATATCAAGAAGCAGGAAAAAGACAAGGAGAAGGAGCAGGACAAGCAGAAAGACAAGGACAAGGACAAAATAAAGACAGCCACTGCCCTGATCCGCAGCACAAGCAACTGCAGCTCGCTCAATTCGCGCACATCGATCATCAAGCGACAGAAATCGGATCTCACCGGACTGAAGATGACCTCACTGCACAAGGAGTACATGCGCAGCGAGAAGAATGCGCTGCGCAAACAGCAAAAGGAGCAAAAGGAGCAGGCAACAGGAGGCAGCATCTCCACAGCAGCTGACAACAGGGAGTGTAAGTATTTCAGAGAGAGGGGTTTTATATTAGCCAAGACTACTGCACTTGATATATGTATATATAATATAATTAAAAATACATTTTCAGACCAGATTATAAACTGATTAAAAGAAAATAATTTATTTAATAAAATGTTATTAAAAGGAAATAATTTACATATGTATTTATAAATTACATATATATTTATAAATGATTTCCTTTTAATGTATGTATATATAAATTATTTCCTTTTAATACATATGTATATATAATTTATAAAAAAATAAATTGTCAGACCAGAAAATAATTTACATATATTATGTTATTAAAAGGAAATAATTTAAATATGTATATATAAATTATTTTCTTTTAATACATAAAAATAATACAAATTAATTATTTTCTTTTAAAAATTATTTAAATTATTTCCTTTTAATACATAAAAATAACCAAAATAAATTATTTCCTTTTAATCAATTTATAATCTAGTCTGAAAATTTATATTTAATTATATTATATATACATATATCAAAAGCAGTCTTGGATAACTAAAGGACCTGTCTGTCCGGGAATTGAGTTCGTTCTTTCTATAACAAAATATTTCTATGCAGCCAACAATGATGACCACAACAAGATTGACATCAAAATCCAGACGAACTGCGAGTTCTCGAAAACCATCGGTGAGCTTTACGAGAGCATTGTCCGTTGCAAGCTGCCCAATGGATATGTGAAGGCACCTTGCAGCTCTCTGCTGAGCGCCTGCGATGAGAACGACGAGCAGAATGCCGAGGATGTGGAGGAGGAGCGCATACTGGTGGAAGTGCAGGAATCGTTGGAGCGTCAAATACGCGAGCTGGAGAGCACTGAGATCGATGTGGACACGGAGACGGATGAAACGGATGGCGAGGTGCAGCTGGAGGAGCACGACGACAGCACGGATCAGGCGCTCGACGATGTCGCTGTTTTTGTGACGATGAGCGACGATGAGAACGCCAGCTTGGAGCTGCGCTACCAGGCGCTGCTCTCGGACATGTCGTGGAACGAGCGGGCCGAGGTGCTGGCCACACTGCAGGCGTATGTGGCACGGCATCCGGGTCGCGCCCAGGAGCTGCACCAGAAGCTGTCGTCGCCGTCGCGTCGCCGTTCGCTGCAGGAGACGCTGAAGAAGTACCAGGTGAAGCAGGCGCGGGCACAGCAGAAGCGAGCCTTGCTGCAGCAGGAGAAGGCCGCCAAGCTGCAGCAGCTCTTCGGTCGCGTCGAGGACGTGAAGGCGGCCAAGAAGCAGCTGATCGAGGACAAACGACTGAAGATGGAGGGTCGGCTGCAGCGAGCTGCCGAGAATCGTGAGATCTACCTGCGCCAGATCATCGAGAAGGCGCACGACGAGGACAAAAAGCTAAAGGAGATTAACTTTATCAAGAACATCGAAGCGCAGAATAAGCGACTGGACCTGCTTGAGTCCTGCAAGGAGACCGAGGGACGGCTACAGGATCTGGAGCAGGAGCGCCAGAAGCGCGTCGAAGAGAAGGCGGCCAAGGAGGCTGCGGTGGAGCGACGCCGGCAGGCGCTGGAAAAGGAGCGCCTGCTCAAGCTGGAGAAGATGAACGAGACGCGGCTGGAGAAGGAGCAGCGCATCGGTAAGATGCAGGCGCAAAAGGAGCGACAGCGCCAGGCGCTGGCCAGAGAGAAGGCGCGCGATCGCGAGGAGCGCCTGCTCGCCCTCCAAGTGCAGCAGCAGCAGACCACCGAGGAGCTGCAGCGCAAGATCCTGCAGAAGCAGTTGGAGTCGGCGCGCAGACACGAGGAGAACATCGAGCACATACGTCAGCGCGCCCTCGAGCTGACCATGCCCAGCACAGGACACAAGCAGCAGGACGACACACGCGGCGATCAGGACGAACAGGACTTGGCCAATGGCAACGCCACCAGCACCACCAACGAGGATTGCGACCTATCCTCCACACTGTCCGACCTGGGCACCCTGGCGGGCAGTCGCGAGCATTCGCGCAGCTACAAGAAGAAGATGAAGAAACTTAAGCAACGTATGAGTCAATGGTAAGTCCTGAAGTCCCGAATAACCCTTACCCCAGATATAATAGTGGTATATAGATAAGGTTTTAGTCGTCAAGGAGTAGATAAGGTTCACGTGCTAAAAAAGATACATTCTAAAACAGACAGATTCTATTGGGAGCATGTCTTTTGTTTGTCACAAAACTTTTCAAGTTCTCTTATACTCTCATTCTCAGAAAAACACATAAAGACAGACAATAAGAGAGAGAGAGAGAGAGAGAGAGAGAGAGATCTAGAGTAAGAGAAGTTATTAATAGAGATAGCGAGGCAATTAAAAAGAATGAGAAAGAGACTAAAAGTGAGAAAAACTGAAATGTAATATTCATATAGACGCCGAACCATGAACAAAAAGACCATCCCTATGAAAATCGGTTGAGTTTTGGCAAAGTTATGACTAGGGAAAGTTGAGACCTAGCCTAATATGGGGACACTAGGGTATATATTCGAAAATTTTTTACATGAATGTGGACCAAAAATTTTATTTTTAAACTGAAATGTAGAATTAATTTAGAATACGAACCATGAACAAAAAGACCATCCTCATCAAAATCGGTTGAGTTTTGGCAAAGTTATGACTAGGGAAAGTTGAAATCTCGCCGTATATGGGGACACTAGGGTATATATTAGAAAATTTTTTACATGAATGTGGATCAAAAATTTTATTTTTAAACTGAAATGTAGAATTAATTTAGAACACGAACCATGAACAAAAAGACCATCCTCATCAAAATCGGTTGAGTTTTGGCAAAGTTATGACTAGGGAAAGTTGAGACCTAGCCTTATATGGGGACACTAGGGTATATATTCGAAAATTTTTACATTAATTTGGACCAAACATTTTATTTTTAAACTGAAATGTAGAATTAATTTAGAACACGAGCCATGAACAAAAAGACCATCCCTTTGAAAATCGGTTGAGTTTTGGCAAAGTTATGACTGGGGAAAGTTGAGATCTCGCATTATATGGGGACACTAGGGTATATGTTCAAACATTTTTTACATGAATGTGGACCAAAAATTTTATTTTTAAACTGAAATGTAGAATTAATTTAGAACACGAACTATGAACAAAAAGACCATCCTCATCAAAATCGGTTGAGTTTTGGCAAAGTTATGACTAGGGAAAGTTGAGATCTCGCATTATATGGGGACACTAGGGTATATATTCGAAAATTTTTTACATGAATGTGGACCAAAAATTTTATTTTTAAACTGAAATGTAGAATTAATTTAGAACACGAACCATGAACAAAAAGACCATCCCTATGAAAATCGGTTGAGTTTTGGCAAAGTTATGACTAGGGAAAGTTGAGATCTCGCCTTATATGGGGACACTATCCTTATATTCAACTTATATGGGGACACTATCCTTATATTCAACATTCAGTTTAGAATATTTTATAGTTTTCCCCTTTTAAAATTGTATTTTACTTTATTATACGATCTCCAGTGCCGCCGAGTATTTGTCCAATTTGGAGGCACTGCCCGCCCATGTGAAGCGGGACAGCAGCGTGCCGAAGCTGTTGAATCTGGTGATGAAGGGCGGCGGCGCTCAGGGCCTGGATCGGACCCTGGGCAACCTGCTCCGGGTGATACCGAAGGCGCAGACCTGTGATTTTCAAGCGTTCCTCAACATGGATGGCCTCGGCGTGCTGGCCAATCATGTCATCAGCAAGGGCATGGAGGATAATGCCGAGATCTCAAAGAAGTAAGTCGGCCAACAAAATTACATACTTGTTATATTATTTTAAATTGATTTATTTGCCAGATCTGTGACATTGGCCGTGCAGCTGTACCGCAATGCGTGCTCCGTGTGCCCGCAGATAGCGCGTCATGCGCTTCTGGGCAACTCCATTGCGACGCTCTTCGATGCCATCAGCAAGAGTTTTCAGGTGAGCTTGAGCCGTCCAACTTTTGCAAGTGTCGCAATAAAAAAATACAAAAAAATAAAAAAAAAAATTTCGCCTGGCTGTCGCCATGGAATGCATCCAAATCGTAATTCCCTCAAGTGCGTCGCACGCTTTAAACTTGGCTCGCCATCGTCCCCATCCTGGGGCCTTGTTACCCTATACTCGTCCCTCTTTTCTGAAAAAGCCACTTAACACTTGGCTACGCTGATTTTTGTCTCTTTTGTACTCTTTTTACCTACAACAAATATTTTATGCGGTTCGAGCATTTTGGTTCTTTGTTGAGCTTTGTTTATATTTTTAAAAAATATTTTATTTATTTTGTTTTCAAATTTATACAAATTTAAATATAACTCTAATTTATAACTAAAATTATTACTTTTGAAATTGAAATAGCATTTGAATCATCAGCACAATTAATTCGAAATTTTTTGTTGTATTAATAAAAAAAGTTTACTTCATCAATTTAAAATACATAATTTATATAAGAACTATAACAGAAGAATAAGATTCCTTTGATAAAAAAAAAATAAACAAATTGGTAATATTAAAAATAAAAGAACCTGAAGATAAATAAAAATAAATAAATAAGATAAATAAAATAAAAATAAAATAAAAATATGCTTTAAATCTGCAATGAAAGTGAAATTAATAATTTTTTTGTGGAAGAAAAACAGTAAGAAATTAATATAAGAATATAAATACAAATATATAAACTAAAGCAAATATTTGACATTTTATGATATATACAGATATGTTGGAAAATTAAACAAACGTTCTTGATCGCATATAAGACAAGTTTAAAGCCAGGAATGGGCTGAAGACCTGAAAAGCAGATATACAAAAATGTTAAAAAGATACATGTTTTTTTTTTAGTTTCTTCAAAAACCTAAATTAAATTGCAGTAAAATTTCAACTCCTAAAAGTTCTAATTCAGTAAATATTTATTTGTAAGCAATCTTTTTTTATTGTAGAGCATTTGAAAGTCGACTTGCTTTTTTTTTGTTACTCGACGCACACGAACTTTGCCAAGTTTTAAAGTTTATTGTTTTCTTATTTTGCTCGCTTGTTTATTTGCCATTTCTTTTGACGCTTTTATTTGGCGCGCTGCTTTTGCTTGCTTTTATTTCGCTTTTGTTTTGCTTTGTGTGGCATTTTTATTTGAATTTTATTTACTGGCCGCGGCGACTTGGTGGCCTATAAATTTGTAACGCACACTAGCCGCAAATGTCAGCGCCCCTGATCCCTCCCTCCCTCCCTCCCTCCCTTTCTTTGATGCCACAATTTGTCAGCATTTTGGCTGTCAAGCTTTGTTGTTGTCATTGATTTTTATTTATATATATACATAAATGTTTATATATTTGCGGCCTGCTGTTAAATCAATCGTTAAAGCGCGTAAAAAGCCACTTTTATTTATCCATTCGTTGTTATTGTTGTTGTTTATCGTTTGGATTTTATTTAATTTTTCTCCTTTTTTTGGTATTCCATAAAAAATATTTTTACAGCGTTTCAGTCGCACTTTGTTGTTGTTGTTGTTGTTGTTGCTTGGCTCGTGTTTATTGTCGTGCTTTGTCTTCCTCCTTCCACCATCAAATTTTACACTTCCACTTTATATTCTCATCGCTGGCTTTTTCTGCTGATGGATCAGCGCGCACGCCGCTTGTCATGTAATCAAGAAGAAGCAACAAATAAAAGAGGAGAGATAAAAAAAGTGTCGCCTTAAAAAACATCAATTAACATTTTGATTGATGCGTGTGGTGGCTGTTGTAATTGTTGTTGTTGCTGTTAACTTTTATAATTAATTTGAACACACGCGGAAAAAGTGTCGCTGAACGCCGGAAAGCATGCAACAATTGTGCAACAACAACAACACAATTACAACTATAATAGCATTGACACTTTTTGACCTTTCTCTTGACCATTTTTGCTATGTATTTATTTATTAATTTTTTTCTCTTTTGTTTTTGTCTTATTCCTTGGCTATTTTTGCAGTTACCCGATGAGAAATCACCGCAACATCCGGTCGAGTTATCCACAGAGCTAATGCTGGCATGCACCGAGGCGCTGTCATCGAGCTATGTGAAGAAAAACACCCACCCCAAAGTACCGGAACGCCTACCGGACATGATAAAGTGAGTACAAGAAGAAATAGTAACAAAAAACTCACACACACACACACCCACTCGAAGGGGAAATGCCGCAAGTTCGAAAAAGAAGCCAAGTTCGAAAATGCGTAAGCATCTCATGTCAGAGCGAGCGCGCTTCAGTGTGTGCAGGGGCGTGTCAATGCTGTGCGAGAGTGACAGCTAGCGTGTTTCCTTGTGCATGTTTGTATGTATGTGCAAGTGCTTCCCAAACTGTTTACCACGGCCAGGCCGTGTTTACCAATCGTCAGTGACGCTCAAACTGCAGTTTATGAGCAAGTGCAGCGCCATTGTTGTTGCTGCCGCTGTTATTGTTGTTATATTTGTTGTCCTCGTTGGCGCTTTCAACACTCGGCTAACTTTTTGCCTGCACGTTTTTATGACTGCGCCGTTTTACAGTTGCTGCAGCAGCAATTGTTGTTGCTGCTTGAAATTTTTTGAACAAAACTTTAATGCTGAGCGCGCGTCGCAGCCGACGTCGCTGCTTGTTTTTCTTTAATTTGCGCTTATTTCTGTGTTGTGTGCGTGCCTTTGAATGTATGTGTGTGTGTTTTTGGGCAGTGCAAAACTTTTAATCGAATTTCTGCTGTTGTTCTTACACACACACAAACACTAACACACACAGGCGCCATTTTGTTTATTTTCGTACAAATTGAATTTCATATACATTTGTATATTGTGTTTTCTTGTTGTTTCTTCTTTATTTTGTTCTGTGCCCATTGTTTTGTTATAAGCAAAAAAATAGACTTTTGTTATGCATTTTTTTGCACAGCGACTTTTGTTGTTGGTGCTCGGCCATTTTGTGTTTGGCTTTTTGTTGTTGTTGTTTAGCCATTTTAGCTGCCTTTTGTTTTGTGCTAGTAAAAACATTTTGTTTATCCTTTGTGTGTGTGCTACCCATTCCTCCTTTATTTCCTTTCCCTCTCTTCTTGCTCATTGACTTTTTCTAGCTACTTTTTTTGGGGGGTTTTCGGTCTTTTTTGTTGATCAATTTTCGTTTGTTTATGTTTTCAATTTGCTTACAAAAGCTTTTCGTTTATTTTATTAGCAGCCGCCGCCATTGTTCCCCATCCCCAGTCAATTCCTTGCATCCTTTTGTGGTTGTTTGCTTTTTTATATTTTCTTCCTTTACTCTGCTTTTTTATATACATTTTTTGTAGCGCTTTTCGACGCTCAATTCAATTACAAAGCGTTGCCAGCGTTTTCTATAGCTGAGTCTGCTATCTGCTTACCATTCGCAGTAAAATCAAATTTTCTTTGACTATAATTTTCCCGCCCACGCCCGCACAATGCGCTGCGCCATTTTGCCAAAAACTTGAATAAAATCCGTACAAAAAAAAGTAAATGAAACGTAAAGAAAAGAAAAGCAGAGAAATTCAATTCGCCGCACTTGAATGGGATGCCACCTCCAGTTGAACCACCAAACATTTGGTGCTTGCTGCTGCTGCTGCTTCTTCCTCTTTCCATTCCCCTGTTCTCTAATTCAATTGCAGCTTTTGGGCGACCAACTGCTGTTGCCAATCTTTTGGCCGCTCTACGTGCAGCTTTTCCTAGCTGCATAATTTAATTTTTGTTTACTTTTAATTGGTCAAAAGACGAGGCCCTGTGGGGGGAGGTGAGGGTCCACTTTTCCACTTCTCGTCGAAATGTAGCACAAATTTGATTTTAATTAAGAAACTTTAATTTTTGATATCCTAAAACCATTGAAAATGGGGGAAAAAGGGGTATATTTGACACTTTTGAAAGTTTTTAATTTATTTTGTTCTCATATCATGTGAAGGATGCAGTGTGCTTACTTTTTATTTTTTTCTTTCCTTTTACCTTATCAGTAAGCTTGGAATTTAGCATTTCATACTAAAGTATAAAGACCGTGTTCACATTTATTTGTATGTATATGGCTTATAATGAACACCCACTGACCCAGTCTTCATTTCTGGTTAGCTTTGTCGCCATCATCCTCATCGTCATCCGCAATCTCTTGGTTTGCCCATTGCCACATATAACTTTCAGTTAATAAATTTGCCTTTGACATTTTTCATGCTCGTCTTTCAGTTTACCCAGGCATTTTAATAAATAGCAGAGTTTTACATGCTGTGAAAGCTTTGTAAAAGATTTTGTAAAAGAAAATTTTATTTTATAAATTTAATATCTCCAATATATTGTTTTAAATACAAGCATTGCATTTTAAGGAATATTTATAAAAATATTACATTAAATTGAATTTATTAAATTTAAATATAATGAATTATTAAAGTAATGATAAATTGATATAATATGATTTTTTTTGCTTAAAAAAATTAATTTTTTAAACTAAAATCCCCTCTGGATTATATTTTTTATTCTGTGTGTTACATTAATTAATAATAATATAAACGCATATTTTGTTTTATTTATACATCTTAAATACAATTAGATTTTATTTGCAAAATTAACTTTACTTTTGCACACAATTTTCAGGACCCCTTTTCCTCCCCAAAAACGACCTCATCCTTCAACCGTAATAAATTTGATTGCGTTCTGAACACAAATTCTATGCAAAAAGTATCCTTTTTTTCTGTTGGTGCGTGTGTCTTCACTTCGTTTTACAATGTAAGTGATTCATAATTAATCAACATAATCATTAGGCAGATCGCACACAGGACACTCCAACCCGGTTCACGTCCTTATTTCTCACATAAAAAACGATAGCAAATACATTTTAATCATCATTTGATCATCAATTTCAAGGCGTTGTCTGGCTAAACAAATGATAAAAAGAAATATGAAAAGGTTAGCGGGGAAAAGTGTGGGGAGGGGGGTTGGGTTGGGAGGCAGGTAACGGCAATCATAACGATGATTTGACACGCGATAAGGCGCACACGAAAGCATCCGCTATAACATCCGTATCCACAGGATAATCAACCCCCTGGACCACTTCCACCCTGCTGCTGTCATAATGAAATATGCATACGCCAAGAAGTGGCAACCAGTCGCGGGGATAGAGCTCTGATTCAGCTTTCAGGTTGCTGGATTCAGGATTCAGGATTCGGGATTCTGTGACTGGGTGCGCCGCGTGTCCTTTTGTTCGGATGTCAACAAGGACAGCACGCTGAGGCTGAGGCGGCTGCTGTTGCTGCTCCTGCTGCACGGTTAATTTAATTACCCTTTAAGTAACCATATCGAATGGCCATTCGGAGTTATGCCTCGGTCTGGGCCTCGTCCTGTGCCTGCTCCATGCACTTTGCACTTGCCTTGTGTTGTCCTGTGTTGTCCTGCGACACTGGCCCCTTAACTCTGCCTCATTTACGGGCTGCGAGCTCAGACAAGCCAAAGCTAAACCCAGCTGCACCTCCCAACCAAAACATGTGCACAAACAACACACACACACACTCGACGCACACACACACACACACACTCGACGCACACACACACACACACACGTGCTGTGGGTTTTATTTTACCATTTGCCATCGTCATGGACATATTAGTGCAACTATTTAGTTGCCACCACAGTCGTTTCTGCCCCTGCCACCAGCGTTGCCCAAGTTAACACTACTACACTGAACAAAAAAAAATGAAAGTGAGTGAAACTCTAAGAAAGGTATTCGTTTTTTTACAATATATATTCAAAAATATAATTAACCAAAAACTAGTGTTTAGTTTTGACTAATATTTTAGTTTTCTTAGTAAAATATTCAACATTTTATTTAGATGCAAGGCTTAATTAAAAAAAAGTTGTTACGGATTTTCAACATTTATTTCCCTTTTCAAAATCTATAAAATATGTAATCTACAAAAATGTAATGTAAGAAATTTGCATTGAAAAATTGGAAAACAAAATACCAAAAAATTGATTAAAGTGATCTTGTTTTATATTTTATATATTATATACTTACTTCCTTACTTAATTATACGTTTAAAATACGTTTACTATATGCATGTTTTCTCTCGAATTTTTGCTGCTTGATTGTTTTTCTCAGTGTAGTACGCGGTGTAGCCGCTCCTGCTGCAGCGTCTCCTCTTGGCGTATTCATTTCAAGCGTTCGCCTTTGTTCGTTCTTTCTAGCTGATTGTTGTTCGTTGTTGTTGTTGCTGTTTGTTGTGCATTTAATATCCGATTTCAGTTTTTTGTTGATTCTTTTTGACAATGGGCGCAGGCATTGAACACTTCTTGATGACGATGCCCCTGCCCTCGAACCCCCAGCGCTATTGTCCTTGTTGGCGGCAACGCTAAACGCTCCTTTTTCACGTTCCTTTGTTTTCCCTGCTGTCGCTGCTGCTGCTGCGACGACGTCGCTCATAATCAAAATATTGACTCTAAACGTCGTATTTATTGATCCATTGGCATTGTCCAACTTCAAAGTTTCTTCTAAAGGAAAACACACAAACAAAAAAAAAAAAAAAACAATTCGTAGCAGTCAACTTTTGTCCACTGCACTTTTGACAATAATGAAATTTCTGTGTTTAACTGCAAGTTGGCGGCTCGCAATCTGCATGTTTTAATTGAATTCAAATCACAAAACTGTCACAAAACTAATCAGAGTTGTCATTTTTGTAACAGTAGCCGAGCGAACAGGAACAGTGGGTATTGCCAAAACAGAACCCCGTGCGGGGTATGCTCATCTGTTCGTTTTCGACATTCAAACTGTCAAAAAGTCAGCATCAATTACAGTTACAGAAACATCAGAGCAAACACAGAGAATGCGATAGGGCAGTTTCAAATAAAGGGATAGCGAGAGAGGAGAGGAGGGAGAGTGTGGGTCAGCGCTCAAAGAATTTCGCTTCAGTTTTGCATCAAAATGCATTTGGACATAGATGCTACACAAAAAAAAATCAAACTCGTAGCAAAAAATCGAGAGTTCTTTGAAGAAGTTTTGCTGCAAGGAAGAACTTTTGATTAACTTTATTAATATTCTAAAAACTATTTGGTTAACAAATAACAATCATATTATTTTAAGAGCTTCAGAAAGAGTTGGTTATTAAAATAGGAATTTTTCTCTATGTGCTTAGCTTAAAGTGCAGCTAAAATTTATAAGCTTTATCTTAAATAAAAAAAAAAAATAAAAACAAATAAATCAACAAAATCCGTAGATGGAAATTAGTTTAGCTTAGGTAAAAATATTAAAAATTAAATGTATTTTGAAATAAAAGAAACTTTATCAAGTGAATGTCGCAAGATGGAGTTTTAGAAAATTAATCGTAATATGATATTTATTTTTTTATAAGTTTTATTTATTTATTTCTTGGAATATATTTTAATAGATAATTAGAATGTCATAAACCTGCTTAGCTTATTGTTATGCACTCTCAATATATTTTCTTTATAGCCACAATATGCCATGATGTTCAAATAATATCAAATATTTTGTATATATTTATCTACGAAATGCAGCAAACACCCCTCGAGAATGCGAGGTGTGTGGTTTGTTCATGGGAGGGGTAGGGGTGGGGGGTAGTCATATGCAAAAGTCTGACATATGCGCTGACATTTTGCATGCAAAAAGGCGCAGCAGCGGCCTCGAATGCTCTCTTTAAAACATCCCCCACCCCACCACCCCATTGAGTTGCATGTCAAAAGTTTGATGAGTGCCTGTCCAGAGCCGCATGTCAAAGGCAATGGGAAATGGGCAATGGGCAAAAGGATGAGGCCGTGTCAGGTTTTTGGGCTATTGAATTACGTAGAGTCCGTAGTTCTGAGATCTTTTGAGTGCATGCGCTTTGATTTTGGCCTCTAGCCTGTTGTTCTTGTCTGTGTTTTTTTTCTACACACTCTAGGGAATATTAACCAAAAAAGCAAACCAACCACCCACCCAGGCAGTCAGATCTTAGGCGACATATGTAAAATGTGTAAAGTGCAGCTCCCGGTGCCAGTTACAGTTAATTTAATGCTCGTCAGCAGTGACTGATAATGATGATGATGTTGATAATGATGATTATGCTGCACCCTCAACAACAGTCTCTTATTGTTGTTGTTGTTAGTTAATGCGCATCGCTGGCAACAACAACAACAGCATTATCTAGTCTTTTAGATACCGGCGCATCACTCAATCAAACGGCAATTGTGAGGGCTTAGTCCGACGAATTTCTGACCCCGGGGCTGAACAACCCCTCTTGCGATTCACACTCCCCCCCTTGAAAACTAGAGCTGCAACTGAACTGAAGGAACTGGTGCAAATTAACACGCTAAGCACTTGAATGCGCCAAATGTGGCGTGAGTAATGCCCTCAAGTGGCCGACAGATGGCGCACATTACAAGCCACTAATCCAATGCGCCTAAATGCAAAGTCTCCCCCCCACCCCACGTTGGGCGCCATGCTTAAAAGGGCTGTAAAAATTTACGACGAAAACTAAACTAAAAAAAAAAAATGAAAATCTGTACAGTTACTCTGCCATTTTCAGTTCCAGTCCATAATCTTTGTAATGCTCATTTCGCGGGCTCCCCCCTCGCCCTGTCTGGTTATGGCTATTCAATGCGTCCCACATTGGGCGCCATTTATGATTGCCAACTTAACATAAATTCTAATTTGATTTTGCCACTAAAGTGCCATAAGAACGCAATTTGACCAGCATTGGGCCCAGTTCCCATTCTATTTGATATGCTCGCATGACTGTTCGAGATTCCACTTCCGCACGGCGTCCTCCGGCCGTTCACGGACGGAGCTGTCGTTTTACTGGCTGAGGCCTTACGGTTGGGCATAAATTTTTACGATGCTCGGCGACATATTCGCCATTTTCCACTTTCCACTTTTCACAAAAGCCAAATCACAGGCGCCCATTTCAGTGCTTAAGCCACAGCTCTAGTTTTCCCCACTTCCAGGGTGTCTATCTGACCTTGTTCGGGCAAGTTGCCTTTGTGATGGGGTTTGCGATGCCTCTTTATAAGTATATACAATATATACAGAGAATATATATTAGAGTCCTTTGACTATACCTTTTATCTTTACTGAACTTCATATTTTTGATTTTCATAAATGTATCTTATATTTCTGATGTGAAATTTAACAATTTCTTTGGCATTTTATCAATAATTTCGATTTTTGGCGATCTTGATGACTTAATATGAAATAGACATAGCAAAGGGATGGCAGAGTTGCCACTTCAAGTAGGTAAATAATATTAAAATCTAAAATTTTGTTATTATATTAAAAATAAAATTACCAAGCTGTGTGTTAGTGTTTCTAACTTTAAGACATAATTACAATTTACAATTATTACAGTCTTAATTGTATTTATTTATGTCGAAATTACGGCAGCGTTGCCACCTAATTGAATTCTATTTTTACAATTTATCAAAGAGCGCTGCCAACCTTTCATGTGAAATGTTTTAACTGTGTTTTTGGGAATTGCCAAAATGCTGCAAATTTTAAACTATTTTTGTTTGTTTTACTTATCTGGCGAGCTATTTCTTATTTTGTTTAAAAGTTTTCTTAGCTATTCTAGCTTTTTTATATCTCCTTAAAATTGCGTTTAAAGCGTATTTAAACGTCGTTTTAGTTTTCTTGCTAAATCTATTACATTCTGGTTTTAATGCTGTTTTTCTTCAATGATTCCTTTTGTATAGCAGTTGTTGTTGTTGTTGTTGCTGCTGTTTTATATTATTATATGCACTTTTCTTTTACAAAATGGCGGCAACCGTCGCCAACATCCTGATCCTTGCGCTTGTTCGCTCCTGGGGCTGGTCGTTGTCGTTATGTTTGCGGTTATTTGGCGCCATGTTTTTGCTTCCTCGCCTCGTTTGAGTTTTACGAGCGGCTTTACTTTTCGCAGCTATTTGGCGCTGGCTTTTTAACGGCCCCAACGCCGTCATCAACAGCAACATCATCATCAGCTACATCATCATCATAATCATCATCATCTTCTTGCACCTCCTTCTCATCATTGTTGGCCCCACGTGTGTTGTCCATTTGGTGACGTTGATTTCTGTAGCCAACGTTGCCATCGCCGTCAGCTGCGGTAGGCAGAACTCTGATTTACCTCCCAGTTCCTCCTCCCTGCGCATCTTGCCGGTGCTCTTCCTTACCAAGTGACATTTCCCATATGGCAAAGACACAGAGACAGCGACGACGGCAGCGGGACTGCTGAAATTTTATTTTCAACGCTCGTGTCGTAATTGAAGACGCACTGGGCTGCTGCTAGTACCTCCTCCTCCTACTACTCCTACAGCATACCGCTGCCAACTGTCTGTCAAAATATATATGTATAAAAACCGAGCGACACCAAAAACGTTTACCCCGTTGATATTTCCCTGTGGCAAATGGAAAACGCTTTGGGTGGCGTTCGCGTTACTAAGAAAACAACAGCTCAGACTTGAGAAAAGAAACCAAGCAGAATAGCATCGAAAATGAACACAAAAACATAGCACAGCCTACTATATAGCGGGGCAGATTTGTGCCTGTCTTCCAGACGTTGATGACATGCTGATGAATTTTCATTGAAAACCGCTCGACAGGATTTGTGATTGCCACATCCGTATTTTTTTTATACACTTGCAATGGGGGTATTCTGACGATGTTACGAAATGTATTTTCAATTTTATTGCTCGTAATGTTGAAGCCTTTACATATTAAAATTATCAAATTTATATATTTATTTATTGTGCAAAAAGTTCAGTATCATAATCTAAAAAAATTATAATTTTAATAATTTTTATTTTTAATTTTTTATATTTAAAAAATACATTATCAGATGTTTTTTTATTACTTTATAAAATAAATAAGAAATTATTGAAAATTAAAGTCTTCTTAAAAACAGAATATTATTTTCGAGCCATTAATTATTTTTTATTATGTGTGTTTAATCTAAAGAAATCCTAAAGTAAATTATATTTTTGCTGTTTTAGTGGTTCTATACTATTATATGTATTATGAATGTTCTTTTTCCGCATAAAAATGAATATTTCTTTTGTTTGCAAGGGTATTTAATCTTCGTCGCTTTAAATAAAAACTTGCTGTTATTTCATTTCGTTCAGTTTTCTTGCTTTATTTAGTTGACTTTGGCCTACCGCATAAGCACATATCAACATATATTTATATATATCTCACAACTGTAACATATTTAAAACTTCCAAGCACATCTCGAATTTCTCTTCTTTTTTTCAATTTCGCACACATTTCGCCTGAAATTCGCTTGCAAAACTGACAACTCAATTTTAACTCTATCAATTCGACTGCAACAGGCACTTGGCATGGGCCTAAGGGCATTGCAACCCCCTACGTTCTCCACCCCTGCACCCTCTCTAATGCCAATTTAATAGATGGCAACACAAACACGAAAAAAAGTGAGCAGCCAGCCAAACAAATGTCTTAATTTATTCATAACTTTTTCGCCCAGTTGTATTTGTTTATTAGAGTGTGCAGCGTGGCGAGGGGCGCGTATTTTCCAGGCTCAAATTGAAAAACATTATCAAATGCAAAAAAAAAAAAAAAAAGAGAAAGCCAACCCCCGATCGAGCTGATGCGGATTCAGATTGAGATACAGCTAGGCAATTTCCATGTTTTGATTTATGAATGATAATGCGCTGTGACATCCCATCCAGCAGGCAGTCAGGCATTCAGTAAGTTTTGGGCATATGTCCGCATTGCGTTTAATTTGCATTAATGGGCGTGGTAATGACGGCCGCAACGGCGGCGGCTTCGGCTAACGGCCTTGGCCCTGGCACAAGTTCAACACAGTTCTGGTTGTTGTTGTTGTTTTTTTTTCTTCTTCGTTTTACCAGATTTTCGCATTTTGTGCGTTTAATGATGCGAAACGCTTTAAAAAGTTTAACGCACGCACAATTCTGGGCTAAATCGAGAGGGGGTGGGCGTTAGGCAGCTACAACTGTTGCGAAATTTTATTTGCATTTCACTCAAGTTGGCCATTTGAAAATGGGCCGTAGCATTTGGCAATAAGTCAATAATTAAATAATTGTCATATAAATAACCCTTCATTAATTTTCAACTCCAACATATGCATATGAAAATGGGCTTAACGGTAATCTATTATATGTCAGAAAGGGGTTGTGTGTGTGCGTGTGTGTGTGCGGATAGGGTTGGTCTTTGAAGTCTTAATAAATTGGTAGGTAACCAGAAACCACGCAAATTAAATTATATTCCGATTTATTTTCGACTATGTACTTTCTAATATTTTTGTACTTTTTAACACATATACTTAGAAAAGAAATATTTAAATCCAATTAGAAAATGGAATAAAAAGTGATTATAACTTATAATTATAATTATAAATTAAATTATTTCAGCCTTTAAACAGCACACAGATGTGTTAAGAATATTTAAAACAATAATAAATATTAGAAAAAAATAATAATAATAAAATTACAAGTAGGATAGAGATCAAGGTAAATTAATTTGAGTTAGTTTCTTTTTACTTTGAAGTTATGAGAAATATGTATATGATCAATTTTCTGCTTAGGTGCTCAACTCATTCATTAGCAAAAAATAAATTAATTTAATTTTCCATTAATATCGAGAAACAACCTTTTTAAAATCCTATTTTACATGTCTAAAACAAAGATTTAAGTTAATGAAATTATAATAAATATGCAAGGCTTTCTAATCAAAGAACTAGCATATTAAAACACGAATCTGGCTTCATTAATTTGCAAAATATAAAATATATGTACTCTACTCTGAACTAATCTTAATTCACACAATAGTTTTAAATCCCAAGTATTGCCAGACTTTATCACTTGTGTCCCCAAACTCCATTATGTGCGTCGCTTTCTCACCGTTTATCGCTTTATGCGAGTTTATTTATTCGCATACCTTTTGCTTAAATTCATGGCGCTTCTTTTGATAAGCGCTGGGGATTCGTGTCACCTGGGCGCATTATTTATGATGTGTCCAAAAGAGCAATACACAAATACACACGGAATATGTATTTACATATATATATATCGCACACTCTGTCACACACACAATCCTTTCGCTGCGGCTTCTCTGCTCCGCTGCTCCGTTGCCTGCGGTTAGCGGTCAACTGCTGCGGCTGCTGTGGCAAGAGAGACCTCTTGTTCTCTCCCTTCCGACCCCATTACTCCCCCTTTTACCCACCGCTGTTGTCTGCTCCATTTACGTCATCAGAATCATTACGCGCGTTAACAGAATTAACCAAAACGAACAAAATGTGAAATAAAATAAAAATTTGCTTTGCTTCGCGCATGTAAAAATTTCATTTGCATTCATTAATTGACGCACACAAGGGGAATATCCCCGAAATTAATTACACTGTTGTTGTGGCTTTTCTTTAACTCTTGCTCTCTTCGTCTTCTCTCTTTCATCCGTTGTTTATCAATTGCGGCTTAAGGTATAACTGATCACAGCTATTTTTTTGTTCTTCCATTTCCTGTTTTCTCTATTAGTCCTTTCGGTACGCTTCTCACTTTGATTTGTTCAAACTTTTTTTTTTTTATTTTCTAAAATCTCTCAATCTGGCAACTCTACCGATGACAGCTGTCGCTCAGGTTCGAGTCCGTGACCAATTTTTTTTTTAAATAAAAGAAAAAAATTTTAAACAAATTTTAAACGCCGTGCGACATTCTAGGGTGCGGTTTTAATACTTTGATCATTTCGTTTTCAATTTCAATAAATTGGCCAAATTTCATTTGCCAAAATTCGTTTGTGGTCAATTTGATTGCAATTGTTGCTCGCCCACCCCGCCCCTGTTTCTGGCCAACCCCGCTGTGCATTTATATAAGTAATACTCGCATAATACTCGTAATTGATGGCCTGTCAGAGCTTCAACAACGGCAGCAGCAGCAACAGCAGCAGCAGCAGGACAAAGGGATAACTATAAGTAAGTGGGTTATTAGCGCCGCAGGATGCCCAAGGATCGACCGCCTGCGGCTCAATGCAGGACACAGGCATCTTGCTGTGAATTAGGGAGACGCACGTACTTGCTGCATGCCACTGTTGTTGTAAGTGGCAGGCGGCAATTGTTGTTGTTGCTGTTGCTGTAGTGGGCGTTACATATTAGTAATGCAAACACACACAGAATAAGTCGGCAAGGAGGGCGTATCCCTTAACTATAAGAATATTAGATACCCTACTGAGAGTTGTGAGTTCAGATTGATCAAATTCAATTTTTTCTTTTAAGAAGATCTTTCACTAAAAATTGAATCAGTCAGTGTAACTTACTTGAAACATATTTTAAATAACAAAAAATGTTAAATTAATTTAGGAAAGTAATTTGTCTTTTTACACAAAAAAGTTCCAACAAACTTTGCCCTTTAACATTTTAAATACATATTGATTTTTAAATTTTTGTTATAAATTCCAGGATATTTCGAGCAAGAAAATTATTTAAATTAATATTTGAGCTTAGACATATTTGTTAAGAAATTGATAGGAATCCTTGTTCTACTTCTACAAGGAGATAAAACGAATTTGTTTTAAGTTCGTATAATATTCTAATTTCTGGTACCTATTTTTTTTTTTCAAAGAAAAGATTGGAAAAAAATATTTGCATTATTTTTTTTTATGCATACATTTATTAATAATTTTGAATAAAAAATCTTCTGAAAAAAATAAGTGTAAAACTTATTTTGTGTTATATAAATTAACTTATTTTCTTCTTTTGACACTTGTTACATATTATGACTCCTGATCTATATACCCATCATATGCACTGGCTTACAGGGTATCAATACATTCACAATTCCGGTGGCAAATGCAGTGCGATTTACAGATTCAAGCGGCTGCTCCTTTCTGAGTTGGGGATATTTTCTGGACCAATTGTAATTCATAAGAAGGCAGTTATTATTGTTGTCCTTGATGTTGTTGGTATAGTTGTTGTAGCTCCTGTTGTCACTGTTGTTGTTGTAACTCCATTAGCCAGAATTGAGTTCCTTACGGAGCTCTCTCTCTCTCCTTTGGCTGAGCCTTCTGACATGACGAATTGTCTAAGCCGCATTGTGACTTTGTCTGGGATCAGAGAATATTATATTATATTATGTATGGGAAAATGCGAATGTACTAGATATTTCTACATATGTGACAGCTTTAGCATCAGCTTTTTTTATCGGATTTGGCAAATACGTGACGCTGGCGTTAAAGCCAAACACTTTGCAGTATCTCTCCAAAGTCTCCTTCTACACGCTCTGATGTGCACGATAATTATGATGATAAAATGATGATGATGTCGTTGTTGTTGTCATTGTCGCGCCTCGAAATGATAACGACGCCTCATTGTTGGTTATTTCGGTTCTGTTTAGCCCGCTCTGATAATGTTTATGCTCATTGTTGCCGTTACTTAACTGCACATGCTAACATTTTTGTTGTTGTTTTGTGTTGTCTGCCTGCGTCAACCAAATGCCCATTAAAAGTGGGTCGAAAAAGGCCGGCGAAGTTGTTAGCAAATCCAACTAGTTATCCGACGAACTTTTACCCTGTTTACTCTGAACTTAGCTTGACTTCTGATTTGAATATTGTTTACATATTCTATATTTCAACATGATATTATTAAGAGCATGGTTGCATATCCAACAAAAGTTTTAAATGGATCGATTTACTTTTCACTTTTTGTATGTTAAAATGTTTGTTTTTAATAAATTAATAAAAATATATAATATATATATATATATATTATATTGCTTTGAATTCTTATTCATTTATTAAAAAACAAACATTATAACATGCAAGTTTTCAAAATGAATTGGTTTTCAGATTGTGTTTTATATAATTATTCGTAAAGCTTTTTACAAAATGTTTTTTGTTTTTCTTATGCTTTAATGGGTCCTTTCTGTATTTTAGAAAGAAAGTTTGCTTCTCGAATTTTGTTTGTTTTATTAATATCATAAATTTAATACGTTTATATGACGAAATAGAGAATATCTTTTTTCTAGCCCGTCAAAAATTTTTTTTGCCCAATTCTAACTGTAAGCTATAAAAGAAGTGTCTCTGCATTTATTTATAAAATATATTAAAATATATTTTAATGCATTCTAAACTTTTATATTTAATTCAATTTTATAAAATATTTTTTTTAATTTTATAAAATATTTTTATTTTATTAATACTAAAAATATATTGTTATGGCTACGTTTTTGCGAAGCCTTAATATAACATGCAACATTTCTGTAAAAATAGGCATTTAATCCTGTTCTAGAAAATATATAAACCTTTTATACGTCTGCGCGGTATATAAGCTACCTTTTCGCCTCAAACCAGTTGCCAACTGGCTCTGCTCCCATTTCGTTCGTGGGCCAGTGGTAACTTAATGGCCCTAAAGGGCAGCCAAAAAAATGCCACGCGACTGCAGTAACAAAAAAGTGTTTGACACGTCTAACGCATAAACATGGCCAAAAGTTGGATGGAGTCCGCTGGAGCAGAGTTGCCATTTGCTCGGTCACCAGGTGTGCTGCATCATCATCATCATCATCAGTATTATAATGATCATCAGCTGGGCTGCCTTTCACTTTCAATTACACAGTTTTCCGTATTCAAATCGCATTTGCCCGACTTGTTTCTCTTCGCCCCGCTCTCAAATCTCGAACTCTCGAACTCTCAACCCTAAAAATGCGGACTCAAGTTGCATTGTTTTGACATGACACCCAAGCGGAACGCGACAGCTACAAAATTTCCTCGCCTTTTTTTTCGACCCGGGGCGGGAGGCGGGGCTGCTGTCAATGCGCCGGCGCAAATGTTTCTGAGCAATCCCTCGCTGTGATTGTCAACTGCCGCGGCGGCTGCTCTTAATCAAGTGCTGACAGCCAGCACAACAATTTCACAATTGCATTTTAATAAACTTCATGCACTGCCCCCTACCCCCCCGGTCGGTTCCCTATTGCTTGGCTCTGTATCTGCTTGGTTTAGTTTTCATTTAACACCTTTTTTTTCTCGTTTTGCTTTTGTTACAATTTTGTCGCTTGTTGTTTTAGGCGCACCGCAGGCTGAACTCCTCGTGTCCTGGAAATGAATCTGCAACTGTATCTAAATATATTTCCATTTCTATTACTGTTTCTATTTCTGTTACTGTTTCGGTTTTTGGGTCTGGTTACTCTTGGGTTCTCCCTGTGCCATTTACAGCTGCCACTTTTGTCCCGAGCCATTGTTGACTTTACTGAGTGACTGAGTTTTAATTTTTTTTTTCGAAGGGTTTCTCGTACAGGACAATGAATGAATTTCATTAATCGCATATTGGTTTCGACTTATATAATTTACATTTAATATGTTTATAATAACATATAGTATCCGATAAATTTCAATAACTATATTTAGTCAAAATTCTTATTATATGATGGTGTGGTTTACAAAAGTAAATAAAATAGCTGTAATATGCTTGATTTCCTTATTAATTTAATGTATTCAAAAAAAATTTAATAATCTTTGACTTTAGTTTTATTTGAAAAATATTGATATTCTGATTTCAAAACAATTAGTTAATTTTTTATACATAATGCTGTAATGCTCAGCTTTCTATCTTTTGTAATTTTGTAGAACCTTTGGTTAGTCTGTTTTTCATGCCCATAATAATTTTGTCACGAAATGTGTAATGGGAGATACCGTATAAAGAATATAAAGTAATCATTGTTTGTCTTGTTCTATGTAAACTAGTCCGATTGGATAGGACCAATATATCTTAAACTTTTCATGGGAACTTTCGAATGAAAACAGTGTGTTTTGTATAAACGTTAAACATTTTATCTAATTAGTTAACTGAGTGTGTCAATTATGCTCTTAATGTGTCTGCAAAATATTATCAATATTAGACCACTCTATCATATAGCTGACATGGGCTAGATTGGGTTTATGTATGATAAACATTTTTGTTTTTCTAGATAACTCAACTTTGCTTAAATTTAAATGAAAATGTTATTTTCATTTATATATATTGATTTGATCAAATGGCAAACTACTTGCAATTGTTAAAATAATTCTACAATATAGTTTCTCATTATTTGAATACTCTGTTTAACGTAAGATTCAATTGTGAAATGATGCATAATATAGGCCTTTAGTTGAGTCCCGTCCCCTTCTGAATCCTTAGGTCAGCCATTTTGTTTAGTTGCTGTGGCATATGTTGCAAAGGATTCAATCTATGCTCGGCACTTGTTAAGCGGCCCCGGGGCTAAGCTCGAACTTGACGCTCGAGCAGGAACTGATTTGAAAACGATTTAAGCCCCTGTTGCCCCCTGCACAACACACACACACACCCACTAACACCCCACGTTGCTAGTAATCAACTTGAAATGACATTTTAGTTGGCTGGCTACTCCTTGTACATGTCAGTTATGTCCTTTGGCTGCCTGTGGCAAGGTGTTTCGTTTCACATATCAACAACTTGTTTTCTGCCAGCCGCTGTTTAAACTGGGCACATTAACATGTCCTCTCATGCCCATGTCCTGTGCCTGTTGTCATTGTCAACGCAAATCTGTTTTGATTTTAATCCTGCTTATGCGCTGTGAAGCCGACTCAAAACAATGCTCTGCATGCCGTTGGTCCTGTTTGCGGGGTGCATTAACTTGAGGCAGCGGCATATCCTGCGCCTGCCCTGCTGCCTTTACCATTGTTGTGCACCGATCCGTGCTGCTTGTTGCTGTTGAACACAAATCCGCTGATGTCCTGGTTGCTGCTCCTGCTGCTGTTGCAGTTTCCGCCTGATGTTGATGCTGATTATCAGCTTTAAGTGCCGAAATCAATGCACACAAATGGCCAAATTACATGGTCAGCAGCGGGGGGTATGAAACACTTGGGGGTGGAGTGAGGTTGGAGAATGTTGCAAGTGTCGCTTGTTTATTAATCAATTGAGTTTTTTTCTTTCGAAATTTTTCCTCTGTGTGTGAAGCCTTGCACGTGAGCAAATCCTATGAAAATAAATATATAAAAAAAAGAGGTGAGAGAAGAAAAAATAAAATAGAGAGAAGTTGGAAGAACTTAGTTAAGTAGCGTGTGCATTTGACACTTGTTAAAATATTTGCGCCTGTCTGAAACATACACACTGGCAACACTTGAGCTGCTGCCGTTTGGTCCTGGCGGTCCTTGCGGGGTTGCTCAACGTCCGACGCCTGTCGCGTATTTAGCGAACGTGTTTTCACAACTAACAAGGATGTTAATTTTGTTGCTGCTGCTGCTGTGGCCGTTGTTGCACGTCGCCCTTTTGCGGCACTATTTTTATTTTATTTCGAGCTTTGCACCAAATGCCTTTTCACACCCAGCCAAAAATGCTCATGTCCAGCGTCGAGGGTCTCGTATTTTATTATATACACTTTCCACCGACCGGGTACAATGCAATTCAATTCACTTTTACACTTCTCTTACGTATTAAAAAATATATACAAATATAACATATAAAATTAATATAAAATTAAAAAAATATACAATTTTTTTAAGGAATCGTGAGCTTTTTTAAAGAATTTATTTATTTATTTTTATTTTATTTTTGATTATATATTAACAAATTTCTTGAAATATTAATATAATTTTTCAAGTATAAAGAACTGCTTATTATATTTTCAAATTCTTTGTTACCAAATTTTATAACAATTATCATTTTATCTATTCGTGTTAAAAAATAATATTGAGCTTAAATTGATTGTTTTGGGTCAATTTAATTTCTGCAGAATTAAAATAATTATTTTTTAGCTAACTAAAATTGCAATATTTTATATTTATTTGCCAAATATTTTAAAAATTATAAAATTCATGTATTTTATAAAGATATGTTTTTGAAAAATTTTTTATTTATTGCCAAATGTAGTATTTTTGATAAAAAAGTACATTTTTATAAATTAACTATTAATAAGCATTTTTTAAAATTCAAACTTTGGCAATGCATTATTCGCAGGTAGTTATAGGGTATTGCGTAATTCGTTATAACGATTATAATAATTTGCAGTCGTATTTTATTTTTATTTTGACGCCATCGTTGATGTCCTCGCTGCTGCTGTTTCTGCTTCTGTTGCTGTTTATTTTACGGGCAGTGACGATTATGTGGCTGTCCGGAATGGGAGCGGGAACGGGAACGGGCAAAGGGGATAAGAGCGGGGTTGGGGCGCGGTGAAGGAAACCTCAGCCACATCCGATACTCGTCGGCGTTGGCCATTTTGTGTTTGGATTGATGCGCCCCGGCGAGGCGAACTAAATACTTTGCACAAGCGATGTCCTTGCCGCACACAGCGGCAGGACACATGACAAACGATGACAGGCGAAAATGGTTGGCAAGGCACAGGATGGGGGGGAGGTGAAGGGTGCGGCAAATGCGATCTCTGCTGTTGACTGGGTAAAAGCATCCTTCATGCAGCTTTGTGCTTGTTGGTTTAAGAAAATTATTAAGGATATTTTTGTGGTGCTGATGAGTTTGCCGAGTACTTTTTCGGCCAGGACATTGACCAAGCAACCAACCAAGCCCGAGCAAACATCATGTGTGGATGACGCGCTCTCCAAGTGTGTGTGTGTGTTTTGGTGTCTGCTTGTGTGTGTGTGTTTTAAGTGTGCTGCCAGGATAGCGTGCACAAATAGCAAAACAGGAAGCTCAAGTATGTTTACAGTTGACAACGCCAGAGGAGTTCTCCAAAATACCCCCAAACGTTGAAACCCGGACCCAATCGCAGTCGCAGTTTCATTCAGAGAAAAACTTTGGTTTTGATTCTCGTATTATTAAGATATATTTTTAATATGTTGATTTAAAAATTTCTATAACTTTTAGTGTATAAATTTCACTTTACTTATAAAATTTTTAAGTACAAAAAAAAAAATTATATAATGTTATCATGGATTAGAAAAACGTGCTTTCTGTTTTGCGTGTTCAGCTTTAACTTAAAACTGTTTAAAACTTAAAGAAAAAATATTTTTAAAAATATAATATGAAAAATTATTAAATTTCCTTTTAATATAGGATTTTATTGAAAATTAAAGAAGAAAACAAACTCAAAAATATGCTGAAAATTTGCGATACTTTAGTATTCGGTTAAATATTTTATCTATTATATATCTAAATATATCTATTATATTTATTATATAAAAATCACTCGATGACATCGATATTTCGTAAAAGATTATCGATGTATAATTTTTTTAATTTTGTTTAATTTTTTCAAACATAATTAATTGATTTAACTACAAAAGTTCGACTGGAATTTACATGCTGAAAATGTTTTACATTTAAAGCTAGAAATTAGTTGCTTACAAAAATTGTATACTAAGTACTATTTTAACTTTTTGAATTGTGATCTTGACTTAGCTGATTTAATTGCAGAAATCATGATTATTTTCGCTGAGTGTAGAAGAGTCGCAACCAGGGCACGTAGCGGGCGCTTTTGTTTGCCAGCCAAGTGGGTGCCGTGTGTGAGTTTGAGTAATGGACGCTTTTATTTGAGCTCCACACACACACATACACTGAGATACACACTTACTTGTGGCGCTGCCTCCCCCGTTTTTTTGCAGTCAAGGCTCTGTGTGTCAAAAGGGGTCAAATGATCCCTTTTTCTGGCCGCATTTGAGTTGTTGTTGTCGGCCATATTTGTTTGCTTTGGCCAGCATTTGGCTGCATTATTATTTCGTTTTATCCGCCCATTGTCATGGAGTATCAATCACTCATATTATATATAAAGTCTATATATATATATATATATATATATATATATATATATAGTATAGGCAGCATCAGTTGCTATTTGTTTTTGGGTTTAGTCGATTGCTTGATGAATTCGGCACTTAAATAGTAAAAATTTGTATGCCATTCATTTAGATTGTACACAAATTGACGAGCAGACAGCGGGACAGCTGGACGATGAATTTTGGAGAGGTGACGAGTGCCATGTCGAGTGTGGTGTCCACAAATCTCCATTATTTATTATGATAAATCACGAATAGGTTGATGATATTTTTAGTGCCTGTAATCAAACGTGCTCTAATTGACATCGCACAACATGTGTGTGCGAAATATTTGCACAACAGCAGCAAAAACGAATCGGAGTTTTCGTAATTTTCCATAGCGCTCTCAGCATTTTTAGCTGAGCTTCTCAATGCATGCCATGTCACAGTCAGCTGTACAGATGTCCTGGCCGGGGGCTTAGTCCTTATTTGCTTACAAACATTTAGCAACAATTTCACAGCTAATCGTTTTTGCATTTCGTAGCACGCTTAATGCCGAACGCGTGTCACTGATTACCATATGCAGGATATTAGCTACTCTGCAATTGAAATAAATTCTCACAAAGGACTGACAAAATAAAGTTGAAAACCGAGTTTGTGTGTATGTGTGTGGATGTGTGTCTGTATGTGTGTGTATATGTATATAGTGAATAGCATAAATTTTGTGACATTTTGTTTGAATGAATAATCAGCTGAATTTTAAAACTTTCTACAAAGAAATAGACATATGATAAACAATATAACAATTAAATAGGATTAAATAGGGTTATTAAATTAACATAAAATTGCATCAAAAATCCTTTGACCGAGCTTGACTTTGTACCAAACATAGCAATACAGAAAGTACAGAGAGAGTTTTCCTCAATAAATTGATTATACAAAATATATTATTTTTAAAGTTTTTAAAGTTTACACAATTATAACTTTATTGAATTTAATTATTATTATTTATTATATTGAGTGCTAATAATAGTTTAAGCCAAAAGTTAATACTTGAAAATGTATATTTGAGCGACAGTTTTATTGGAAAAAGTTCGAAAACTATTAGAGAGCTCTTTCTAAGTTGTTTTCGTACTTTTTAATTTTCTTCCTGTTTACTGCTGACATAAACTTATAATTAAAAGATCAACACAACAACAACATATTATAAAAAATACTTGTTTTCCCTTATTAATTGCTTCTTTCTCTATCTTATTTTACAGCTATGCGGTGATCACTGGACTAATTGGAATTCTGTCCTGTCGCTGCATGAAGGTGCGCGAGTCCATTGAGCAGAACCAAAGCGTCATGTTGAGCCTGCTGACCACGTTGGGCTTCCTGACCCGTTTCATTGATGTTTGTCCGGCCGGTGAGTAATTGTACAACGAAAAAAAAAAAAAAAAATTTAAAAAGTCGCACTTTGCCGAATGTAAACAGGACACACTAATTGACTTGATTTGCTTGCTCGCTTTTTGCAGGTCCTGGCGATCCTACGCGTTTGCTGGGCGCTGCCAAGTCTACGGAGCTCTTCGGCACCGTCTCAATGCTGGCCGGCTGTGTGGTGCCCATAGGTAAGAGTTTTGAATCTTAAGAAAAAAAAAGGGGAAACAATTCCAAAACAGTAGCTGGACATTTGTCGCTGCGGGGTGCGGGGGGAGCCGGGGTGCTAATTGCATTTGTGTGCGCACTACGTGAGTTTGGGACGCTGGCGGAAATTAATTTTGATTTTTGTGCAACGTCTCGTAAGATTGTAAAGTTTTTGTTGTTGTTGTTTTGTGTTTTTTTTTTTTATGGTATATATCTGTCAATATCCGTTTACCATCTACTGCTGCCGCTGTCTCTTCTTCTACTAATTCTTCCTCTTCTCTTTGTATTGCAGGTGAATGCATTCCGCCGCGCACGACCGCCTTGGCGGCATCGACTTTTAATCTTTACGTGTCGCTGGCATCGGTGGATGTGAACACTTTTCAGGTGAGCTGTCAGCCCTCGTCCTCCTATTTCTATCTCTCTTCAAGCCCGCCCCCAATTCCCCTATCTCGCGCTCTTTTTCTCTCTCACTCCGTTAGTGCACAAATACCGCTTAAACAAATCACAAAGTCAGCCGTTGAAAATTTCATTATGCCAAGTTTTTCTTTCTATACTCTTTAAGAGGGTTGTATCGGTTTTTGAGAAAAGTATGTTTCTCGTTTACAAAATCACGTTTAATAACTTTTTTTATGTATAGAAAATATAACAAAAAGTATTTCTTGTTCTTAAGCTCTAACTGAAATAATAAAATTTATCGCATCGAAATTCTGTATAATCCTGAATAGCTTGATATATAAAAATTATCTGATTTCGAAATTTATTTTGCCTTTAATATTATGTTATGGTATTATGGTTTTATGTATATTGCACTAATATATTTAATTCCTATTAACAGTTCTTATAAACAGTTGATTGAAAAATAATAGAATACCATTTAATCGAAAAACATTTTTTTGTGGAGAGGTTTTGATTTTGTTATTCTGGAGATCTAAGCCACTAAACTATAAATAGAAAAAAATGGTTAAAAAGTAATAGTAATAATGGTTTTTACTTTCAATTGTAGTTGAAAACATCTCTTTTTCGCAGCTGTATGTAACACAGATATCTGCAAGAGCATTTAAACTTCGGCCATTGGAAAATAAGTTTATTTTCCAATTTTTTTTTGTCTTAAAATATTTGTTGCTTTTCTTTGCTTTGCACTTGAGAAGTTTGTCGCACGTGAAATCGCCTGAGAAAATTGAGAAAAACCCCCAACAACTGCAGCAACAAAACGTGTGGCGAAAAGTTAGAAATCAGTTTAGGCAAAAAAAAAAAAAAAAAAACAAAAAAATAAAAAGAAAAAGAAAGAAGCAAAAAGTTGTCGCCGTTTGTGGATTACGCGCAGTTTTCTGGCATTGAGTGGCGGCGAAATTTGCATATTGGCAAAATGTCATGACTGCCTGTCAGGTGACATCAGTTGTCATCAGAGTGTGTGTGTGGGTGTGTGTGTGTGTGTGTGTGGAGCGCATGCCATTTGCACAACAGCAGCGCCAAATGACAAACAACATCAGCGCCATTGAACCGCAATGGCGGCTCCGCTGACATTTGGTTTACTTGGGTGGTGCAGCAGGTGGGTGTGGGTGAGAGGAGGGGCGGGGGCGGTGCTGCGCAAATATTTTGACAGTTTACTTTGGGGCATGTCGCAAGAACGCGCGCTGCGACTCGACGCATTTGAGCAGGCTGAGCCAAGTTGATTGCCTGATGAAACGGCATTGGAAATCAGCGCATGATTCACTGACTGACTGACTGATTGAGTGACTGACAAGAGTGTCTATTGCCTTGTCTACATTTCATTTCCTGCTGCGTCGTGTCAATATTTGCGGCCCAGCTTCAAGTATTTCGGCCTGCCCCTTTTTGCTGAAACGCACTTGACAAACTAATTTGTTGCGCAAACAGCGAATCGAAATGCAGGCAAGCGGCATTTTGCCTGGATTAGGCCAAGTTAAGCAAAAACTTGCCAGCCGTTTATTTGTTTTAAATTACCGCAAAAATAGATAAAGGCCTTCCCCTTTTGCACCCGCCTCTCATCTTTTCCCTCTTTGTTGTTGTTGCTGCTGTTTGTTTGCGCTGCCTCAAAAATATGTATAACTCTTGGCTGGCAAATAATTTGATTTGGTTTTAATCAGCGAGAGATAGCAATATATACACACACACACACACACACACGCACAACCACAGAGCGGCTCAATTTTCAAGTGCTGCTGCTGCTCTGCCTGGCAAATATTGACTTTGTAAAATGAAATTTTCAAGTTTAACCCAAGCACAAGCCAGAGACGCACACACGCACACCACAACTTACACACACACACACACAGCTACTGCCTGTCTGATTGTTTTTTGAAGGATGCCGCATCGCATCGCGCGCATCGTTTGCTCTCTGAGCCATGCACAAATCCTCGCTCATATCCTGCCTACTACATCCTGCTGCCCCTTGCCCCTTGCCAACCAGCCAGCCAGCCACGTCAATTGTTTGGATAAATATTTGCACAATGCTCGTACAAGTTGCCAGTTTCAGTTTTGCTTTGTTTTTTGTTTTTTTCTTACTTTCTTTTTATTTTTGTTGGGCTTTGGACTTTTGCGTTTTTATTGCCCACTGTGCACGGCGAGGGTGGTTTATGCAGTGCGTGTATCAGCACAAAGGCGGCTGCTTAATTACTTTATGCACAATTTTCAAGTATGCGTGATTAGCATAAATTGTAAACCTACATTTATAAACAGAGGGGTAACTAAAGCAGCTTATTGTTATTTAATTTTTATTTTATTTAAATATATACATATATATTATATATAATATATAATATAATATAATAATATACATACATCTATATTTTATAAATACAAGATATATACATAGATTTGAAAAAAAAAAAAAATTAAAAATTTTCTGTTTATCTCAAATATTGTTTAAATAAATATTATAAACATTATCTAAATATAAATATTATATAATCATATTGTTTACTTATAATAGTAAATAAAACCATTTGACACTCTACATTTATTTGATAATGTGTACATTTTCTATATATTTTTTTTAAATAGTTAAATTTTAGTTTTCAAAGAAAATGTAAGGTTAGATATGTAAATTCCTTAATTATTATAATAATAGACGAGTAGGCACAGTTTATGGGTAAATTTTTTACAGTTTTATTGTTACATATTTAAATTATTTAATTGTTATAAAACTCTCTGTAAATATGCTAAAGTACATTTGAAAAATAATTAAAATTTTTAAGATATGTGGTATTTCCTTAAAAAATATTATTTTTGAGATTTCCAATGATTAAAAATTTCTTTAAATCTAAATCTGGATCGCATACTGTCAACTGTAGAATAGAACATTTGCCAAACAACAAATATTATTTAAAATGTTCCTATATTTATATATATATATTTATTTTTTACAAATTTGATTTATAAGGATAGCTCTTGTCAGTTTTCCTGCTGTGATGAATCGATTTATTTCAACACATTTTTTTTGTTGTAATTTACCCATTCAATAAGGCAATGTTTACATAATTTTTACTTTTTATGGCCTAATCTATTTGCTGCGAATCTGAACGTCCACACGACGAAATAAATTTGTTGTTTTCTTTGTTTTTTTTTTTTTGTTTTCCCTCGGCCTTTGCAGTTGGCCGCACGGCTGCCAAAGCAAACAAATTAGAAGCGAGAGCTCATTGCCCGTTGTCCGTTGTCCGTTGCCCGGTTCGTCCTGCTCCGTTCCGCTATGCAAATAAATGTATACCACACACACACACACACACACACTTGCACAACAAACAATTGGGCACTTCACTTCCTGCTCTAAACAAGTGCCACTCTTTGATATTTGCTTTGACTTAATTAAAACATTTGCACAGTGATTCCACAGTTTTTTATTTGGTTGTTGCATTTTGTGTGTTGCCAATTAAATGACACCCTATATAAACACTCGGCTGCTTCTTCATCTTTCCAGGACGTGCTGTCGGTGGAGGGACCCTTGTCGCTGAAACTGCTCGATGTGATCACCATAATACTCAACTATAGCGTAAATCAAGCGATCGACGCCAAGAGCGGAGAGAGCTCCACAATGTTGATCGATTTGATAGCCTCGCTGGCGTTCTTCAGCGTGAACAATCGTCGGCATCAGGAGCTGCTCATATCGGAACAGTTTGCGGTGATCTTTAAGAGTTTGGCCAAGCTGTCGACACAGTTTAATCCGGTCATTTATCCATTTTTGGTGACCATGTGCTATAACAATGCGCCGGCCAGGCAGCTCATATCACGCGACTTTGATCTGGGGGTGAGTGTGCGCTTCTTCTTCTTCTTTTGTTATATTTGGCTATACAAAATCCTTGTTAACTCCTTAAACCTCTTAACGATCGTTGCAGTTCCTGGATGAGTATAGCAAATCGGATGCAGCCAAGCGAAATCGTTTAATACAAATGATGCACAACAAGAACAACAGCAACAATGGCAACAATAATAAGAACAACAACCAGCCGATCAAAGCCTGATTGTCGTTTCTTGTCGCTTTTCTCCCCCCCTCTGCCACAAAGTGATATTATTTTCAAAGAAAATCAAAAAAAAAAGATGTAAGGAAACTTAAAACATTCGCAAGTGAAAAATGCTTTACAGAAAAAAAGCAAATGGATTTC
This sequence comes from Drosophila micromelanica, assembly GCA_004143825.1. Lineage (NCBI taxonomy): Eukaryota > Metazoa > Arthropoda > Insecta > Diptera > Drosophilidae > Drosophila > Drosophila micromelanica. The sequence goes on along the minus strand of SCDY01000063.1, from coordinate 4,594 downwards.
AAAATATTTTTACCATAATTTCTATAAATATATTGTATTGCTAGTATAATAACACTCATATTTAATTCATTAACTCATAACAAAGACACATTCACAAGCAACATCAACTCGCATAGTTAATAATTTATGTTAGTTTTCTTTTAAAAAAGTATTAACATTCTCATGTTTATCTACTCAGTTTTTGCATTCATTTGTGATTAACTTTAATTTTCTCCCCCTTCGAATATATTTTTACTTTTTACCTCCTACTAATTTATGAAATGCAACCTTATGTATTTTGTTTTAATGAAGACTTTGAAATTTTTGTTTGTCCAACAACAATTTATTATGAATATAATAAAGAAATATTTGAAAAAAATTTAAATAAATGAGTTTTTATTTATTGAATTGAAAGTGTTTCCCACACTTTGAGATAAGGATTCCACCTTTCGGCAATATGTAATATTTTTGTTTGGCAACCTGCACGACACAGTATTTTACGTTTGAAGTGTTGCAAACAATGGGCAGGCACTGTTTGCAATTTCTTTTGGGGCACACAAATTAAAAACGACAATAATAATGTGCCTAGCAATTTATGGGCGTGTCCCGGGGTAGATGCCGGGCAAAACAAAACAAAACAAAATAACACAGAGAAGCGAAATTCATCAGACGACACTGTCGTCGTGGAGCGCCTTTTGTCTTGGCTCCTGTTCCGTGTGTGGGGGGGCGGTGGGCGTGTGCGTTGAGCTGTCCATTGTCTCATTGTCCACGTCGTTGCACCTAGCTTGAATTGTGTCACACGATAAGCAGCAGGAGGAGGACGGCGACAACGACGACATCTAATTTCTTTGGACATTGTACGTGTGGGTTTTTTAATGCTGCCATATGCACAACCCCTGCCGAGGGGTTGACGAATTGTTAAAAAAGAAAAAATAAAAAAAAAAACGCAACAGCAGCAGCAGCAGCCGAGCACAAAAGTACAGAAATTGAAAGGCGACGCACAATAATAATAATTATAAAGGACCTCAAGAAACTCTCTGGCGACAGATTGAAGTCACTCAACTTGAAATGAAATGCGACAGCGTTGAACAGTTGCACAATCAAACAGCGCAATATGCGAGTGCAAAAGGCATCAATTGATGGGGTTGGCTACATTAGCTATGCGATACGCTATACGCTACAATTTCTGATTTTATCTCATGTGAATTCGAAGAATTCGAAGCTAAACAATTGTAAGGCACTGATTTCATTTATGACATTCTCTTTATCTGGAAACCAAGCTGAGATATAGGCTATCAAAACCCAGTCTAAGTTTATCTGATATGTCATTTATTCTTTGATATGTTATTTATGAAATTTTGATTTTTAAACAATTTAATCTTATCTTAATTTTTTATATTTAAAATTACATTTTTATATAATTTTTTTTATTTTTATTTTATTTATGCTTTCTAAAAATTGCTATTTTTAATAACTTCAATATTTTGGGTATTTAAAAAATTTGAAATATTTTAAATAAATTAAATTCTAGTCTTTGAATTTCTATATCTTTCTTTGATTAATGATTAAATGGATTTACTTTGATAGGGTATAGGCACAGTCGTCGTACTGCCAAAACTGATGTGTAGCTTCTTTTGTTGATACATTATTTTTAATTTGTAGCGCAAAATCAATGAACAAATTGGTGTTAGCAGAAGCCAAGTGCTTGATTGGTATGGAAAATATTGAGTTCAGTGGATGGAGGTAAAGGACAAATGACAGTGCGTCAAAACAACCCTTTCGAGCAGATCCATGAAACCATAATTGCTATGTAGATGTGGTCGCTGCCGGGCTCGGGGACATTAATTGCCGAGCACAGCCAACAACAACTACAAGTATTATAGAAAAAAATAAAAAAGAAAAAAAGAATGAAATGAGTGACTAAGCAGGCGACAGTTCAGCGACAAAGTCAATATATCACAAAATACCAATTTGGGCCGCGTTGGCTCCTCAATCAAAATTATGACAATACAACAATAGAGGACAACAAGAACAACAACGACAACAACAATGAGCAGAAGCAACCCCCTTGGGGAGCTGCGTTTCGTGTAGATTAGTTAAGCGCAGGCGAATGCCAATTATAATGAAAGAGTGCCGGGAACATTGCGTGCAATGAGCGCATAAGGCGTCAGCTTTATGGGAATATTTTAGGTCTGGATAAGGGACTGGGTTTGGTCAGTTCCAGCTTAAAGCCACCAAGTTAATTGCAGCTTAAAGAGGCAACAGAACAAACTGATTTCAAGGTGTGCCCCGCTACGAACAGTTAGACAAACAAATTTCGCGCCTTTTCCGCAGTTCAACAGAACCATGAAGAACAACAAATTTGAAGGAAAATGTTGACCAAAGCAAAATAAAACAACATTGAGTACGAAATTAATGAAAGGGATATTTTGTTGTTGAAAAGAGCCGGCTGCATATATACACTATAAAGCTGATATTTTTGACAAATTTGTTATTTTCAGTTAAACAAATCCAGAAACTTTTTTTTGGTTTTTGATATAAAAATAATTAAATATTAATTAAATAATAAAATATAAATTAAAATGTATAATATATATTTGTTTTTGGCTCCTCTTTTAATTTTCTTTTTGAATTTTGAATTTTGGATTTGAATTAACATTTCATTTAAACCCTCTTCAGAAAAATAAGAAGGACGTCCGAGCTTCTCTTTAGTTCTTTTATATTTTGTTTATGGCTTTTGTTTTAATTCAATATTAAAATATTAAATTTAATTGGAAAACAGAACAAAATAAAAGTAAACATATATACAAGTAAATTAAAACAAATTATATTTGATTTAAGTTAAGATTTAACTTAATGTTTGATAAATTAACAAAAAATTTACATTATGAATTTCCGGTTGATTTTATATAACATTTATATGCTGATATACTTATATATTCCTAAGACTCCTTCTATGAATGCTTTAAATAATACTTACGGTATGTTCGTATATTTCAGTCAAAGGACTTGTGCCCGTCGACAGGACATTAAAAAGGGAAAGTTGACGGTTCATTTGGCCGTTTTTTTACAGTTTTGTTTGCTGTGCTGCGCTTGGCCTAAACTGGATGGGCAAGACCCGTTCTGAATATTGTGCTTTGCCTGGTTTGTGTGTGTGTGTGTGCAGGACTTCCGGCCAGGATACGCTTCTAATTTGTTTACAAGCGACGGCCGTTGACGTGCTCGGCGCACATTATGCGCGATGCAAGGCCTGCGATAAGCAGCTGGACACAAGTCCTTGGGGGTGGCTCCGCTGACGATGGCTACGATTCCAACTCCCAACATTCGAGCAAGTGACTTTGTGACGTTGTCAAAAGCGGCCAACGGCCAGTTTTGTTTTTTTTTTTTTTTTTTTGATTGCGTGTGGGCTCGAGCTGATGACCTTACGATGACACCCAGCTGATTATAAAGAAATAGTCGTATCCTCGGTTTGCGTGTAAGCCTCAAATTCAGCGGAAATGTTTGCAACAAACGGTAAATTATGTAACTAACACACGACGCAACAAACAGGCGTAGCCTGGACATGGGACAGGAACTGAAACTGAAACTGGGAGTGGGAATGGCAACGGAACTGGCGCCGACTCTCGGCCCGATCGGGCTCGCTCCCATTGAAAATCAGCGAACCGCAGTGGGCTAAGCTGCTGGCATGTCCATGTCGAGGTCCTTAAGCGGCTTTGCCCAATGGCACTGCTGCTCATTTGCAGCAGGCAGCCAAGCGTCAAGGCTTACCCCGGACTGCGGACAACGGATACGCGCCGGGAGAAGGGCCACAATTACTATATGGCCGTGTGCAACTATTTGGGGCCCAACCATTCGCAGGCTTTGCTTTCAGCTGCAAATTTATGATCACATAAATAACGCAAGAGTGTAAACTAGCGGCAACAGCCACCGAGCGAAAAAGCAAACAAAGCCAGCAGGAAGCAATACGAAGCCACAGATACCCTTCATAGGGAATAAATTGGTATCACATATTTTAGAAAACTTGTATATAATTTATTAAATATTATATATTTTTAAATATTAATAATATAATAAATATTATGTTATTTTTTAAAACAACTAATTTAACTAAAATTTGTATTTTTAAAATATAATTATTCTTGATCTAGAATAGCTCTAGCTCTTTCTGTATTTCCAAAATACTTTATTTAAAATTAAAAATATTTGTATAAATGGGTTTACTTTACTTATTTGATATTAAAAAATACAAAAATTGAGTAAATACTCTCTTTGCTTTATTATTATTAATTATAATTTAATTAATTATTAAATTAAAAATTTAATACGTACTCTCCGCTTCTAATATTGTTTATATTAAATACCCATTTTCCCTATATATATTTATTAAAATAATAAGCTCAGTCATTTGTAAAACAAAATAATTAAATAAAAGTAAATACAATATAACTGATTTTCATTACATTGCTATCTAAAGCACGATGTGATTTAGGCTCCACTTTGTTAAGGGTATTTGAGCTTATAAAACAAGTGAGAAGGCTCTAGTCGGGGCCGCCCGACTAGGAGATACCCTGAACCCTGCGATCTGGTTCTATAAACATTTCAGCTCGTTTACACA